>JAQZBX010024210.1:0-30319 GCA_029593785.1 Cabassous unicinctus
AATTCTCTCAAAATTTCCGAAAACATGTACATAATGAACTAATTTGAAAGCATAACCCATGCTAGATTTTATAAATGTTTAATAAAAAGTATTATGCTTTTATTTAAATTGTCTAGAATTACACTTCTGTTATAGTTTAAACTGAATTTCATGAAAGAGATAAAATACAAATAACATAAACTTATGGGTAATAAGTACAAACAGGAGAGTTGGGGCAGTCATCACTTAACTGTAATATTAATGTGGTAGAACACTTGAATACAAGATATCTGGTAGCGTTAATGGTCTCATGTGTTGCCTTATGTATGGTTTTTTCTTATATTGGGGATTGCATATACTAATCTATATTATTATATATAATGGTATATATTATAGTATACATAATACAGTAATGTATATTATATTAGCATAGAGTAGGCTTGTTAATAAGAAATTCTTAGAAAATTTTGAACAATCCCTGGATTTTGAGTCCAAGCCTGAGAGATTCAAACTTAGTAGATAGATAATTTTGCCTATATATTCAGAAAGCACAATCTAAGCTAAAATGAAGAAATATATGAAGAAAAATTTTATTGATAGGCATCCAAATAGAAACAACCAATTAGTTAATATCAATCCCAAATTGAGCTATAGATTCATTGTTAACCACAAATTAAATTTAAGCATTTTTTGTAAAAGTAGAGAAATAAATTCTGTAATAGAGATGACAAAATAAAGAAATAAGCTATTCAAATCAAATTTGAAAAAAAAAGAATAAAGTTGGAGGACTCACATAATCTGATTTAAGAACTCATCACAAAAATGAATCATCAAGAGAATAAAATATTGGTGAAAAGATAAATATTAGATAAATGGAACCAAATAAAGTGTTGAGAAATAGATTCATACGTTCATTGTCATTTGATTTTTGACAAATAAGTTAAGGAATATTGATGGAGGAATCACAGTCTTATATTTTAAATGGTGTTCAAAAATTGTGCAGTCTTTTGCCAAAAATGAGACATTAACTCTAAGTTTTCAGCATATATAAAACATTTCTAAAATGACTATACAACACAGGACATATGTGTGACCATGGGCCAGTCCCATTTTATAGATTAAATGCAAAATTTAGGAACCATAAGAGAAAAGTAGATATATTATGATTCATCTTATTAAAATCTGCTGTATGAAAGATACTTACATTGGGGTTCTCATATACTACTCTACATTACTATACATAGTAGTATATGTTATAGTATATATAATACATTAATATATATTATGAACAAACAAGTTACAGCATCTGAGAATAAACAAGTTACAGAATCTGAGATATTTAGCAAATATATCCATAATATATTAATCACACTCAAATTTCCATAACATGAAGATAATAGAAAAGGAAAAAACTTCAAGTGTGCAAAAACTTGAACAGACACTTCACCAAAGAATATTCACAAATGACATCTATGCCCATGAAAAGATGTTCAATATCACTAGTTATAGGAAAGCAAAATTTAAAACCACAATGTGATTTCACACAACTGTTAAAAAGGCTAAAATAAAAATATATACTAATTGCTATTACAAAGCTCTTACAAGAATGCAGAGCAACTGAAACTCTCAACTGTTGCCAGTAAGAAAATAAACTGAAGCAGTCATTTTGGAAAACAGTCTGATATTTTTTATGAAGTGAAACCACTTACCCAATCATCAAGGAATCTCATTATTTACCCAAGAGAAATGAAAACATATGTCCACATAAAAACCTATAGTCCAATACTTATATTACAAAATTGGAAACAATCCATATATCCATCAACTAGTGAATGGACAAGGTAACTGTGGAACCAGCAAACAAAAGAATGCAACTCAGCAATAAATAAGAATAAATTGCTGATATATTCACGTACACAGATGGATATCAAATACATTATTCTGAGTGTGAGGAGCCAAAATCAGAAGGCTACATATAATTTGATTCCACTTTTATCACATTCTGGACAGAGCAAAATTATATCAAGAAAGAACACATCTGTGGTTGCCAGAAGTGGGGTAGAGAGAGGTGATTGACTTCAGAGTGTTTGAGGGGAATTTTTAAGGTATTGGAAATGTTCTATTACATGATTGTGATTACACAATTGTACATGTTTATCCAAATTCATAGAAGTGGCACATCAAAATGGTATATTTATGCATTTTTATTAAAATAACCCTAACTTTAAAACTACCTGTTAGGAGGATTGGAGGAAAATCTTGCCGAGGTGGATAGGCAGAGTCTGACCCTCTTACAACAAAGGAGTGGAAACAGAGGCACAGACCTATCTGAAGGACCTGCTTTGATATATATAGAATGGAAAGGTGCCTTGTGTCATTTAGGAGTGTACTGGAAAGATAAAGAAGCCAAAGGAAAATCAGAACATAAACAAAAGCAAGGAAATAGAATAAGAGGAACAAAGTGTCAAAGTGAAACCTTACCACACACACACACACACACAAACAAGAAAATAAAACCCTAGAGTAGAAAGAGAAGCTAATCAACTGAATAAATCCATCAAGAAAAACAGAAGCCAGACAACTACAAAAAATTACAAGCCATACTAAGAAACAGGAACATGGCCCAGTCCAATGAACAAACTAAAAAACAGGAGGAGATGTAGAACATAGAAAAACTTATCAGAAATGATCAAACAAATACTACAAATCAACTTATTGAAGTGAAAGTAGAGTGTAAGGATATTAAGAGGACACTGGAAGAACATACTGAAGAAACTAAAAAAATACCAAAAAATATAATGGATATGACGGTGATGAACGGCACAATGCAAGAAGTCAAAAACACACTGAAAACACATAACAACACATTTGAACAGGCAGAGGAAAGAATCAGCAATGTGGAATACAGTGCAGGTAAAATCAGACAGTTAGTAGAACAGATAGATAAAAAGTTAGAAAAAATCCAGCAGGGACTTGGGATTTGAATGACAACAGGAAATGAAAAAACATATGCAGCATAGGCATCACAGAGGCAGAAGAGAACGGAAAAGGGTCAAAGGAGTGTTGGAGGAAATAATGGATGAGAATTTCCCAACTCTTTTGTGGGACATGGATGTACATGTACAGGAAGTGCAGCACACTCAGTATAAATCCTAACAGGACAACCACAAGACATGTACTGGTCAAACTGTCCAATGCCCAAGACAAAGAAAGAACACTGAAGGCAGTAAGAGAAAAGAGACCCATCACATACAAGGGAAGTTCGATAAAATTAAGTGCTGATTTCTCATCTGAAATCATGGAGGCAAAAAGTCAAAGGTATGACATAGTTAAGGTGCTAATAGAAATAAAATCTTCCAGCCAAGAATTCCCTATCCAGCGAAGCTGGCATTCAAAAATGAGGGAAAGTTCAAAATATTCACAGATAAACAGAAATTAAGAGAGTTTATCAATGAGAAACCTAACCTTCAAGACATACTAAAGGGAATCCTGCAACTTGAAAGGAAAAAATGAGATAGAGGGCTGGAGGAGAGAGTAGGAATGAAGATTATTGGTAAGAATAACTAAAAAAGATAAAAAGAGAAATAAAAAGAACACATTACATATATAAACCTATAGAATATATGGCTAATGTAAGCTATGTCTTAACAGTAAGAACATAAAATGCCAATGAATTAATCTCTCCAATCAAGATACACAGATTGGTAGAATGGATAAGGAAATATGACCCATCTATCTGATGTCTACAAGAAGCTCACCTTAGACCCATGGATGGGTCAAAGACCTAACTGCACACTTGGAGGAATTAGGAAAAGAACAACAAACTAATACCAAGCAAGTAGAAAGAAGGGAATAAAAAAGATTATAGGAGAGCTAAATGAAATTGAAAAAAACACTAGAAAAATTTAACAAAACAAAAAGCTGGTTCTTCAAAAAGATTAGTAAAATTGACAAACCCTTAGTTAGACTAACAAAGGAAAAAAGAGAGAAGATACAAATAGATAAAATAAGAAATGAGGAAGGGGATATCACTACTGACCCCACAGTAATAAAGACTATCATAAAAGTATATTTTGAAAGATTGTATGCTAACAAGATGAATAACTTAGATGAAATGTACAATTTTTTAGAAACACACAAACAGCCTACACTGATGAAAGATGAATTTGATGGACTCAATATACCAATCACAAGTAATGAGACAGAATCTGGCATAAAAAACATTCCAACTAAGAAGAGCGCAGGACCAGTTGGCTTCACAGGTGAATTCTACCAATCAATCTGGAAAAAACTATCACCAATCCTGCTTAAACTCTTCCAAAAAAGAGAAGTGGTGGAACATTGCCTAACTCATTCTTTGATAACAATTTAACGCTAATATAAAGCCATACAAAGATGCCACAATAAAGGAAAGGTAAGATGAATCTCTCTAATGAGCTTAGATGTTAAAATCCTCAACAAAATACTTGCTAATCATATTCAACAACACATCAAAAGAATTACACATCATGACCAAGTGGGTTTCATCCCTGGTGTGCCAGGATGCATCAACATAAAAGAATCAATCAATGTAATACACCACATTAACAGAAAGAAAAAAAACAGCAACACATGATCATCTCTATTGATGCAGAAAAAGCATTTGACAAAATACAACACACTTTCCTGATAAAGACACTTCAAAAGATAGGAACAGAAGGAAATTTTCCCAACATGATAAAGGGTATATATGAAAAACCCACAGCTAACGTGATACTTAATGGTGAAATGCTAAAAGCATTCCCTCTAAGAACTGGAAGAAGACAAGTATGCCCACTGTCACCGCTCTTATATAACATCATATTAGAAGTACTTGCTTGAGCACTTAGGCAAGAAAAAATTGGAAAAGAAGAAGTAAAAATTTCACTATTTGCAGATGACAGGATCCTATATATAGAAAACCCTGAGAAATAAACAGCAAAGCTTCTAGAGCCGATAATTCAACTCAATAAAATGGTAGGGTATAAGATCAAAACGTAAAAATCAGTAGCATTTCTGTACACCAATAACGAGCAATTGGAAGAGGAAATCAAGAAAGAAATCCCATTTGCAATAGCAACTAAAAGAATCAAATACCTAATAACTTAATTAAAGATGTAAAGGACTTGTTTGCAGAAAACTATACACCATTGTTAAAGCAAATCAAAGAAGACAGAGTTAGTTTCAGTTATAAGTTCTCTACACATAGGTCTTCTGCCCCCTTTATTTGAACCTATAATTACCACTTTACTTGAGAAAAATATGTCCCAGAGACTTAAATCTTTGTCTGTACATTTTCCAGTTGAACCCTGAATTCCAGCAGAGTTGCAATACCTTCTCTCCAATTCATTGCACACACCAAGGCAACTAAAAAAGGAGATGATAATGGACAATACCCATCCCAAAGAACAGAGAGTGTCTGCAACTTCAAGTAAGACAGTTTCATTGGTCAGCCCCATGGGATCTAAGCCTCCACTCAATCAGAAGTAGAGTGAGCATCACCATTCCAAAATCCTCAAGATTAGGGAATGAACAATGAAATATAGTAGACTTATTTTTCTTCCCTAGACTGATTATTATTCTAGCAATGGAAGGTCTCTTATCATTGATATAAAGGCAGTGGCCAACAGAGGTTCTGAGAGATGGGGGAAGAAAGGAGAGTGTAATATGGGGCATTTTGGGGACATTGGATATGTACTGCATGACATTGCAGTGATGGATACAGATCAGTATATTTTTTCTCATAACTTACAAAATTGTGTGGGCCAGAGTGTAACCTACAATGTAAACTGTAGTCGATGGTTAGTAGCAATGCTTCAATATGTGTTCATTGATTGTAACAATTATACCACACTAATGAAGGATGTTGTTAATGTGGGAAAGTGTGGAAGGGGGTGGCAGTGGGGAATATGGGAATCTCATATTTGTTATGTAAGTTTTATGTAATCTAAAACTTCTTTTAAAATAAAATAAAAAAAAGAAATGTATAAGTATACATAACACACAGATCTCATTACATGACCTACTTCAGTCATTCCCAAGACTTAAGTCATTTTTATGTATAGGAATTTTATTTTTGATATGTATCATATGAGAATTTTCTAAGCAATTGAGCCCAAGTATTTAAGTCATATATACAATGTATAATTATGTTTACCTTTATTTGCCTAATTCATAATATATATCATTGAGAAAGAATATGTATGTAAATTTTAATGCCATATTTAATATATACATAGAAATGGTTTGAAGAAGAATTCTAGAAATTAAATTTTGGATAAACTAGTATTTTTTGAATATCAATATGTACCAGACTATAAAAATACTAAATAAAGATAAAACATGCTTGTGACAGCATCCTTGACCTTCATGAATTATCATTGTGCTTTCCCAAGTAAACAAAAACAAAAGAAAATTATCATTTCATACCATGTGTGCATAAATTCATGCATCTATAAATACATCTTTACATATCTTAAAATGTGATCAAAATGCACTTGAATGTTTCGTAAGTGATACATTTGCTTGAGTCTGTGAATAATATATAAATGAATAAGTAAACTCTGCTATTTAAAATAGGAAATATTTGATTGACAAAATAGGCAAACTCAGACTCATTAAATATATAAAACAATAACTATATAAAGAATTTCCTTTAAATATTTCAATTTGTTTATAAATAAAGGAAACTCATGTAATTGAACTTTTATCAAGAAATTCATTTTTACAAGTAACAAATATTTCCTCATAAAATTAGTGTTATAACAAAATCATCAAAATGCATTTGACCAGAGGCTTGAGCCAGGTATTCCATCCTTTAGCTACAAGTAATACATTTGTATTCTGAAAAGTAACATGCACACAAACATTCTGAAACTACTGATTCTAATTATGATTTAAATAGTTATAAGGATGGGTTTGATGATCATCCTTCCACTTTTCATATCTGATACAATATAACTTTTAAAAATATTATTTAAGTGTTTGTATATATATATGTATATGGGCACATAGAAAAAAATATTACAGAATATTATTTCAGCTAGTCTGCGTGTTTGAGACTCAATTTCTCCAAGTATTTGTATGACTCTCTACATCACTTCTTGTAGGTTGTTCAAATATGAAAATCCTTGAGGAATTTTCTATAAATTTATAAATTATAAATTTCTATAAATTATTTTTGAAGTTTGCAACCCTGACTTTCTCCATATACACCCCTGCTTAGCTTTTCTCCAGGGCAGTTATAAATATCCAAATACATGGACTTTGTTAATTAATACACTCACCCCACACTATAGAATGTCACTCTTAATAGATGGACCTCCTCCCAGTTCCTCAGTCACCAGGTCTCTTCACTGGTATTCCCCTGTTTAGAACACATTCCTCTCATGAAAATGTATGATTAAATATTCTCCTTCAAGTCTCTGAACAAATACCAACTTTTTATTGAGTTCTGCCCTGACCACACAATATCCAGGTGCTTTGTTATGCCCTTGTCCTCACATCTCTCACCCACTAGTCTTTATTATATTTTCTTCTAATGAGTCATTTATAAAAATTCATTACAATTAGTCCAAAAATTCCAATAAATTTTCAAAGTTTAAGTAATGGAGCTACATTAACAAAAAAACAATATATTTTCATTTAAATATTCAAAGCATAAAATTGGCAAGAATTTCAATTTGATAATTCAAAATAAATAAAACTAAAAGTGCAATCTTAAGTTCTTCTTGGAAAATTAGGCATTAAAGTATTTAATTCTAGAATATTATATAATGGACGCCAATATAAATAATTTA
Organism: Cabassous unicinctus; assembly: GCA_029593785.1. Lineage (NCBI taxonomy): Eukaryota > Metazoa > Chordata > Mammalia > Cingulata > Chlamyphoridae > Cabassous > Cabassous unicinctus. The sequence goes on from JAQZBX010024210.1 coordinate 7,797, forward strand.
TAGACCTGCATGTAAAATAAAGTGGCATTCAGATAAATAATGGAAATATTAAATTCTTGTATTATTAATCAGATAACAAATAATAAAATTCAATCCATTATGTCTAGGTGCTAGAATAAAACCAACAAATTTAACCAAAATGTGGGATAAATTAAATGATAAAATAGAAAAGCAATGAATTAAAAACAAAATTGAATAATATTTATCTAAAAGGAAAGAGGGGTAAAATGCTATTATTTAATAACCAAAACAAAGAGAGAATAAACTATAAAAGGGAAAAATCTGATTGATAACAAAAATAGGGAAAAATATAATGAGCTAGAGGATTAAACTACATTGTCATTTAAATCAGAAGAGATTTAAAATATTTGATCAGATTTTGTCTTGAGCATTTAAAGTGTTAGTGGTAAGAGAATTCCCCGGCCATCATAAACAAATACACACTTGAACAAAATGTAGATGAAAACTATTTTTAGGAATTGGAAAATGACATAATGGTTCAGTTATGAATGAGATAATGGAAATACATGACCAGGGATGCATTTTTACCCTGCCTTTCTGTACAGCTTGCTTACCTGGGAGATATAGAGTATCAGCATAGCCTTGCATAACTGAAGAGGCAGATATTGGTGTTTCCACCAGTTGAAGAAGGAGGAATATAGAAAATAGGGTATCCAAAGGAAGTGAACTAAATATCAGTATTGGGATTCTCTGTAGATCCTTAGCTAAAGGCTGAGCTGTATATGTGCTGGAGTAGCAACATACCAAAAGAGGCTGCTCTAGGGCTGAGAGCAGAACATAAATACCAGAATTTACTAAGTGCTGGGGGAAGCTGGATTTATGAACAATTCTCTTTAGTAAATACCATGCCCTATGACTGAGGATAAAACAAAATAGATCTTCCTTATCACAGAATAATGTAAAGCCTAAGAGGTTCAAAAGCATTGCCAGTAATTTATTTCTGTCCAGAACAAAACTCAATACCCCTGATTGACAATATAATCTAGACTTGCTGCAAAGTACGTGCACCAAATACAGCATATTATTAAAAATTACCAAACATAAGACAAAGAAAATGTGAAACATGTTAATGAAAAAAACATTAATCAAAACAGATTTCAAGATGAAACTAAAGTTTGAATTAGCAGCCAAGGACACTAAAACAGCCTTAAACATATGCTTAATAATATAAAGAAAAGACTATCCAATGAAGAAGTATAGGAAAAATCACAACAGAAAAAAATGCAGAATAAAGAATAAATGAACAAAAGAAATTATAGAAAGGCAAAGTAAAATATATGATAATGAAAAATGCTTTTGTTACAATTTTGAAAAACTTTATTATAAATAAACTGTTAACTGTACTGCATAGATTATTTTAAGTTATACTGTGTTGTTGTATAGTCCTAAGGTTTTTAATTTTTTAAAAATTTTGTAATGTACATAAAACTTAAAATTTTGCATTTTAACCACTTGCAAATATAAAAATTTGTGGTGTTAATAGTAACCTTGTTGTGCTATCATCACCATCATCCATTAACAAAACTTTTCTGCCACCCTAAACAAACCCTATAGCAATTAAGCATTGACTTCCCATTCCCAACTCCATCCCCAACCCTGACCCTGGTAACTCACATACCAGTTTATTATTCTATGAATTTTCATATTCTCATGATTTCTTATCGGTGAGATGATACAATATTTGGCTTTCTGCGTTTTGCTTATTTGAACTTAATGTGATGTCCTCAAATTCTTGCAAGGTGTAGAACTTCATTCCTGTTTATAGTTGAATAATATTCCATTTTATGTATATGCCAATTTTGCTTATCCATTCATATGATGATAGAGATTTGCGTTGCTTCCACCTTTTGCCTATTGTAAATAGTGCTGCAATGGACACTGGGGTGCAAATATCAGTTACAGTCCATGATACCATATCTTTACAGTATATACCTGGAAATGGGATAGCTAGGTCATATGATATTTCTATACTTAAAATGCTGAGGAAATGCCAACTTTTCCACAACAACTGCACCAGTATAATTTTACCTTCACACCAACAGTGAGCAATTATTCCCTTTTCTCCAAATCTCTCCAACATTTATTATTTTCTGTATTTAATAGTATGCATTCTAGTGAGTGTGAAATGGTATCTCATTGTACTTTTGACTTTCATTGCCTTATTGAAAATGATGTTGTGCGCCTTTTAATGTGCTTATTGACCAGTTATATCATCTTTTGAGAAAAGTCTCTTCAAATTTTGCCCATTTTAAAATTGTGCCATTTATCTTTTTGTTGTCAAGTTCTAGGAGTTTTTAAAATATTCTGGATAATAATCACTTTTATGATATGGGATTTCCAAATATTTTCTACTATTCTGTAGAGTTTTTTATTAATTTCATGATAAAATATTTTGATGCACAAGAGTTAATTTTGATGAAGCAACTTTTATCCATTTTTTTTCTTTTGTTCCTGAGCTTTTGATTTCTCTATGTTGCCATCTAGGAGTTTATCTTAGATTCCTGGCTGCTAAAGCAAGTACCACAATGTGGTATTAACAATAGGAATTTATTGGTTCAAGGGTGTAAGGCTGGCAGAAGTCCATAACCAAGGTGACAGAAAGGTGATTCTTTATCCCCAAACACTGTGGTGTTCTGTGGCTAGCTCCCAGGGATTCTTTACCTTACCTTTTCTGTCATGTGGCAATGCATATAGTCATGTCATTCTCCTTTCTACTCTGGGCTCCACTGACTTCCATCTCCTTCTGTGGCTTTTGCACTGCATCTGAATTTCATTTGCTTGTAAATTACTCCAGTAATTGGATTAAAGCCCAAACTGAAGCATTTGACCATACCATTACTAAAAATGCCATATTCAAAAGTTCCTATTTAAAATGGATCACATCCACAGTAATGGCTAAAGTTTAGAACATGTTTTTTGATGGTGCATAATTCAATCTCCAACCCATTTAATGTTTTTGGTTCTTACTGTAGCTTCATAATAAATTTAAAATCAGGACATTTTAGTGCCCCAATTTTTTCCTCTTTTTCAAAAAGTTTCTGGATATATGTGATTTTACCCTTTGCTTTAGTTTCCTGGCTAGTCTTGTTGAACAATGGAAATTTATTCACTCAGGTTTTGAGGCAGGAAAATGTCCAAAGAAGGCATCATCAAAATGGTGTTTTCTTGCTGTAGATTGTGGCTTTCAGAACCTGACTGCTGGTGATCTTTTTTCCTCAGTTTGCCACATGGCAAAGCAAATGGAGGTGTCTCCTGGTCTCTCTCTTCTCTTCTGGGGTCTGTTGATGTTCAGCTTCTTACTTCTTGTGGCTTTATCTCATTCTGAATTTCTTCCACTTTTAAAGACTCCCATAATAAGATTAAGACCCATCCTGACTGGGCTGAGCCACACCTTAACTATAGTAACCTCATAGATTGGTTCACACCCACAGGAAAGGATTAGATTTAAGAACACATTTTTCGGGGATACAAAAAGCTTCAAACCACCACACTGCACTTTCTGGACTCCCAAAAGATATTATTTCTTTATGTAAAATGCATTCTTTCCACCACAATATCCCAAAAGCCTTAAATCATTTCATTATCAATGGCAAGTACAAAGTCTAATCAAAATCAGTCATGGGTGTGGTCTGCCCTGGGGCACAGTGCCCCTCTGTCTGTGGACCTGTGATCCCTAGAAAACAAGTTTTGTGCTTCAAATATACAATAAAGGGAAAGGCATAGGGCAAACATTTTCAGTGTTTTAGTATTTTTACAGAAAGTGTGTATGATTTTGTCAAATGATTTTTTATACCAATTTAAAAGGTCATGTTCTTTTTATGTTTTGCTTTTTACTTCATTCTTTTTATGTGGTATATTACATTATGTTGCTCTCTTATTTTGAATCACCATTGCATATTGTGATAAATCTCACTTAATAGTGTGTAATTCTTTTAATGTGCTGTTGGATTCAGTTTGCTAGAATTCTGCTGAGTATTTTTATATCTACATTCATATGGGATATTAGACAAAATTTTATTGTGGTATCTTTATCTGCATTTGGCATTAGGGTGATGCTCACCACAAAGTCTGTGTTAGGAAGTTTTCCCTCCAATTCAGGTTTGGGGAGGAATATAAGCAGAATTGTGTTTTGGAATGTTTGTTGAAATTCACTGGTTAACCCATCTGACCCTGTGATTTTCTTTGCTTGATAGTGCAGTAGTTGATTATGATTGGATCTCTTTAGTCATTATTGTTCTGTAAGATGTTCTATTTCTTTTTTGAATAGTTTAGGAATATTGTGTCTTTCCAGGAATTGGTCATTTTCATATGTTTCATCTAATTTGGGGGGACAATTGTTCATAGTATCCCCTCAAATTCTTTTTTACTTCTACGAGGTTGATGGTTATATCATTCCTTTCATTTCTGATTTTTGTTATTTCTGTCCTCTGTCTTTTTTTCTTCATCAGTCTAGCTAAAGTTTGATTGGTTTTACTGATCTTTACAAAGAAACTACTTTTGGTTTCATTGACTTTCTCTATAGTATTTTTATTATCTATTTTATTTATCCCTACTATAATCTTTGTTGTTTCCTTCCAACTGCTTGCTTGGAGTTTATTTTGCTCTTTTAGTTCTATTACTTCAAGTTGTGAAGTTAGGTCTCCTATAGAGATCTTTCTTCTTTTTTGTAGGAAGTGTTCAGAGTTGTAAATTTTGTTTTAATGTATCTGAAGTTTTGGTGTGTTTCGTTTTGTTCATTCATTTCATGGTATTTCTTATTTATCTTTATTTTTTATTTTTTGACCCATTGTTTCAAGAATATACTTTTTTTCTTAGCAAATCAATTATATTTTTTTATTTTATTTATTAATAAAGCATAAATCCATCCAAAGTGTGCAATTAATGGTATTCAGTGTAATCACATATTTGTGTATTCATCACTTTAATCATTCTTAGAGCACTTTCATTATTCCAATAATAATAATAATAGACAAAAAACAAACAACCAAAATACATCACCTCTCAGTCTCTCTATGCTGACCCTGCTGTACATAGTTGCAATTCGTTTTCCTTCTGTCTAATATATTTGTATTTGTATTTCATAAAAACAGTCTTATATATGCAATATAACCCATATTCATGTTTTACATGAAGTTTTAATATCTCATACAGTCCCATGTTGCAGTTTTTAGCTTTTCTTCTAGTAATATGCATGACCTTAGACTTTCCCTTAAAATCACTGTCATACCCATATAATAACACTGCTAGTTACAAACACCATGATATGCTTTCACCATTTTTATTCATTTGCAAAGATTTACAAACAATCTTTTAACCAATTCTGCACAGATTAATCCTTAGCTTTCCACTCTTTACCTTTCTTCTATTTTCTAGTGACTTATATTCTAATTATTAAATCCATGAGTTTACACAATACAATTAGTTCATAATAGCACAATTATACAGTATTTGTCCTTTTGTGTCTGGCTTGCTTCACTCAATATAATGTCTATCAGGTTTATTCATGTTATATGCTTCACAATTTCATTTCTTCTAACCACTGTGTAATAAGAATATGCTTCTTAATTTCCACAAATCAGAAAATTTTCCGGTTGTGCTGTGTTATTAATTTCCAGGGTCATTTCAGTGTGTCAGAAAAGATTCATTGTATGATTTTCAATCTTGTTAAATTTATTCAGTTTTGTTTTGTGGCCTAACATTTGATCTACCTTGAAGAATGACCCACACATATTAGAGAAGAATGTTTATTTGGCTCTTGTGTGTGAAGTGTTCTATGTATGTCTATTAGCCCTAGTTGATTTATGGTATCTTTCATGTCTTTCATTTTCTTATCAATCTTATATCTCAATGTTCTATCCATTACTAAAAGTCAAGTATTGAAATTTGTTACTAGATCAGAGAAACATCTAGTCTCCCTTCATAAGTATCAACATGTTTCATTATTGTTGGTCTCTGCTGTTTCAGTGCATACCCACATGGCTACCTACATCAGAGAATTTTATTCCTTTATGCTACCTTGATCCACTGTCTAGGGTACTTTCCCATCAGTATGCTGTGCTCCCTATAGCATTGCTTGTAGGGCAGCTGTAGTGGTGATGATTTCCCTCAGATTTTGTTTACCTGTTTATGTCTTACTCTCACCTTCATTTTTGAAACAGTCTTATCAGATATACAATTCTCAGTTCAAATTTTCTATCAGCACTTAAATATTTTATTCCTCTGCATTCTGGTCTCCATGGTTTTTGATAAGAAATTAGCACTTTATTTTATGGGAACTTCCTTTTTTTTCATTTTCTCAAACTTTATTTTTAAAGTTTTAGATTTAAGAAAAATTATATTGAAATGTAAGGGATTCCTTTATATCCCACCCCTCCCCCTTCCCATTTCCCCCTACTAATAACAACTTTTATTAGTGTAGTAGATTTGTTGTAATTGATAAACAAATATTGAAGCATTGCTACTAACCAAGGTCTATGGTTTACAATATGCTTTATACTTTGCACAGCAAACGTTTATAGGTTTTGCCAAAATGTATAATAGCCTGTTTTCATCATGGCAATATCATGCAGAATAATTCCAATGTCCTAAAAATGCCCCCATGCTGCACCTATTCTCTCCATCTCCCCTCAGACCTGTCTTCATATCAATGATACAATTTCTTCCATTACTAAAATAGCAATAATTCTAATTTTGTCCATAGTTGCATTTCCCACTTTATGTTAGCTCATTCTTCAATCTTGAGGATTTCGGGATGGTGATGTCCACTCTGCTTTCAATTGAGAGGAGGCTTAGATCCCATGGAGCAGATGGATGGAACTGTCTAGCACACAGTTGTAGATACTCTGTTTTTTTTGGGATGGGTGTTGTCCATTATCTTCCTTTTTCTAGTTGTCCTGGGCAAGTCCAATGAAATGGAGAGTAGGTGTTGGCTGTCACTCTGCTGAGATTCAGGGCTAAACCAGCATATGAACGACCTCAAAATTTAAGTATTCTGGGATATATATTTAAGAGATATATATTCATTATAGGTTCAAATAGAAGGTGCAGAAGAACCATGCATAGGGAAATTATAAATGAATCTAGCTTTGTTACATTGGGGAAATAGGTTAACATATATTCCAAAGTAAGGCCCACTGACAGGGTGCCAATTTCCTAGGGAAGTCTGCTCTGCCTATATTGTCCAGATGTCTCATGAGAGCTCGGGAACACTACTGCTTGAGGCACTGTTTATGTAGCAGTAAGTGAGATCCTACTGAGATGTGCATAATTTGTTACCTGTGGAATAACCTTCAACTAACTCACTTTTAAATCTTTTGCTGTAAAAACTCTTATGTATTTAATATTTCCCCCTTTTGGTCAAGGTCTTTTTCCAGATGCATCACTAGATGGCTTTTGATAAAATAATCCCTTGGTGCCAGGGAGGCCCATCCCTGGAAGTCATGTCAAAGCACTTTCTTTTACAAAACATGTTGCTTCTCTCTTTCAGCTTTCAGAACTTTCCTTATCTTTGCATTCTGCAGTTTGACTGTATATGTCTCACATATTTGTCCTCAAGTTTATACTGTTTGTTGTTCATTGGAATTCTTGAAGGTGTATTCATGTCTTTAAATTAAAGAAGTTTTCTGCCATTATTTCATTGAACATTCATCATGTCTTTTTCTCTTTTTTCTTCTAAGTCTCTTGTTATTATTATATTGGTATTCTTTAGCATGCCCAACTGGTCTCTTAGGCTCTATGCAATTTCTTTCATGTTTTTTTTCTTTCTGCTCTTCAGCCTGAGTCATTTCATTGTCTTGTTTTGAATTCACTAATTTTTTCTTCTCAATATCAAATATCTGGTCTTCTTCTTTAGTGATTTATTAAGTTTTTATCCTGTTTCTTTGAATTGGCCATAACTTCTTGTGTTTTTGTTTTTCTTGATAAGCTTTGTTGCACATCGTACAGTTTAATATTTTAATATTATAACTATCGGAATTGTCTGTTCCTAAATTTTGTTTCTGGCTAGTGGTGTGACAGATATATCATTGAGTAATGAGAGTTAGCAAAAACAAACAAATGCAAAAAAAAAAAAGAAAAGAAAACACCTCTTCATTGTCCTTGCAAATTAGCTCTGTGTTGATTGGGGTTCTCCTTCAGAGTTTAGCTCCTATTAAGAAGATCAGCCTGAGGCAAAAGTGTCCCTTTCCTACTTTTCTGATATGTGTGTTTTCCTGGGTTCCTGGCCTGGCCTTAGAAATTTCCCTCTTGAAGTGAATTGGAATACTTCCTTTGTCACTATGAAATAGTTTTTCAAATATTCTCTGGGCACTCAGAGCCCTACAGTATCTTATGTTGCTATCTTTGTTCCCTAAAAGCAATCATAATAATATGAGGTAAACTATAATAATTTAAGTTTGAAAATTTTATTCCCTTGAGAAGTTAGTATCAATATAAAGGAATGAGGTATGATTTAAAAAATTCTAACAGAGAAAATGAAATATAATAATTAAACCTTTTAATAACCAAAATGAAGACAGGAAAGAAGAATAATACCTTCAAAAACATGTGAAATAAATTTAACATATAAATAATGATTTTAAATTTAAGTGGACTAAACATGCCAATTAAAAGGCACAGTACTTAAAACTATTAAGTAAGTTCCAGCATTATGATGTTTATAAGAAAGAGTTTAATAGAAAAAGATCTTCAAATATATAACAATAAATATAAGCATATAATCATGTTATGCAAAATAGTAGAATTGGAAAAAGTAGACCTTTATATACCAGAGATATGATGCACAGTATAAAATAACAACAGAGTTAATTTTTCAGGAAATTATAGAAATCTTTAACTGTTTCAAAACACACAAAACACAATTTGACAGATTAAATGGAGGAATATATATTTTTTAAAATGATTTCATTGAATAATTATCAAGAATAAAGTTCTAATTTTGCTGAAAATCTGGGACAAAGGAGTCATGTTTTTCTCTGTTTCTTATGTCAAAATTATTTTATTATTAGGGATGACATATTAGGAGCCCACTAATAAAGATTTATCAAAAGAGGATGGAAACAAAATAAGTTTTGTAACTTATTATTTCTCCAACTTTTACTCATATTTTTGGAAGTACACTTAATGACTATTAAAAAATGAATTCAATTCTGTGAAGAAAAATTAATTCATGGTGATTTTGCAAAGAGCAAGCTGATCATACTGAGGTGGGACCGACCTGGGATTTCTTCATTAATCTCTCTTTTGGCTTAAACCATAAGGTCAACTATTGTGAAATAAATTCATTTTGGCTTTTTATTCTCCAACAAAGCTTTCCTCAGTATTACTGATTATTAATGAAGGGAAGAACTGTATTGTCAAAAAGTCAGCAAAATGGAATATATTAATTTGTAACTCCCTTATCCATATGATCAAATTTTCTGCTGAAATTATGGAGTAGGAAGAGCTTTTCTGTTAAAAGTTGTTTCTAAATCACATGAAAATTTATTTCATTCTCATTAATTAATACAAGAGTCACAAGAAAGCATTTCACCTGATTTGAGGTTTGGGACATTAAATTAATTATAAATTAATTATAAGATCTTAACTCATCCGTACTCATTTCAGCACTGATTTTTACCTTCTTCTCTTATGTTTGTTTTAACAGTTCCTGTATAGATGAATTAGGTGACACTGCCAACACTGAATGGAGAAATGTCAACATGCTTTCCCTGTGATTCCACAAAAATGACCATTCATCAGTCAGTGCACATTTCTAGAGAGAATTTAGACATGGAGAACTATCTAGTGAAAAATACATCAAATCATGGGTTTTACAAAACTCTAATATAACATAAGTAAAGGTGTATTATAAAATTTAATAAAAAATTCAGGATGTTACTAAAATAAGGTGAGATAAAAATTATGTGAATAAGTAACTGTACGTATAAATAAGCATTATGTAAAAAGGAAAATAAATGGAAGAAAACACATCTAAAGTTTAACAACATTTATGCACGAGTTTTATATTCTTTGAATTTTGTTCTATTCTAGTTTTTGTGTAGTGAACAATGTTTACTCCAATGATTATGTCACACTTTTAAATATAAAAAATGTTTCATTGTTTAAAATGTGCTATACCATCCTTGGTGGTTAATCTGACCTTTCAACCACAGATTAATTACTTCTCTAGAAATACCTTCTCTTTTAAACACTCATACATTGGAGGATCAGAAAGCAATACCAAAAAGTGCTACTTAATATTTTATTGTTTATAAAGAAAAGGTGACTCTTTATTAAAAACCTTACATGAATGCATTAATCCTTGGATTTTTATCCTTGGAATCATGTCAAACAAATTTCTTTGGAAATTGGTCCCAGGGATAAACAAATGTTACATTCTCAACAATCTTTAGTATAAGAGGAGCTGTGGGATTTTGAGGGTGAAAGACAACAGACAATCTGCTCTGCTTATATTCACAGTAGCTCTCTGGTACACTTATGAGACATAATTTCCAGGTAAATTTTCTATTTGATCAGTACCTGAATAAATATGTTGGTTGGTTTATTTTACATCAGAACAAAATAAAAAGGCATGCACAAAAAATTAAACATAAATTATCTTTAAGGAAACAAATATTGTATAGCCAAAATTTCAGACTACTTAACTGGTTTGCATATTTTATTTGCAAGACAAACTTAAAGTTTAGACATCTTTAGACAGTTAAATCTGTAAGAAGATTTTCACCATCTTTGGCTCTTGGTAAGTATTAGCCTCAAAGCTAGAGAGTTTTCGCTTACCACAAAATATGGGAATATTATATAATATACATACATAAATCTATCATTCAGGTTTTTACCTAAGTAATGCCTGGATTGTATAAATGGAAATATTGAATCATGGAATCAGAGTCATTAAGTAATGTGCATATACTGAAAATATATTTTTGGAAGAAATTTGAATTTTAATAATCACATAAAAACATATCTTCTGAAAACTAATAGTAATGTGTGGCTTCAGGTTTTAATTTCTCATCTGTCATTTGCATTAAATAATACTGGAAACAAAAGAATAGTAATCGATGCATTAAAACTCTTTATCACTATTTATTATAAATTTAGTACATTGTATTGCTCTTCTGAAATTAATTGTAAATAGGAATATAGAGTTTTGAGAATGATCTCTGGATTATACCATCTTCATAGAATCACAAAGCCTACAACACTTAATATTTATGATATTGGATAGGTTACTTAACTTTCTGTGCTCCCTTTCTAATCTTAAAAAATGTGTAGAATCGTAATACCTATGGTGTGATATTTTCATCTGGATAAATATGTTAATAAATGGAAGTATTTATAACAGTGTCAAGTTCATTTTAACTACAAAATATATGAGTTTATATTGCCTAATATCCAAATAATGATTTATAATGAACTTAGATTTCATAGTCTAAGATTTTTTTTCATATTTTGCCTCTTTTTTTCAATTTTTAAGTTGTCTACTTTCCAAATGGAGTACAATTATTCAGATAAAACAGGAAAAATGAAACAAAATGGTTCTGAAAATACAGTAGAAAAATATTGTTCACTGGTTTATTTTTTCAAATGAGCAATAGGCTATTTACAAATAAGATTTTCCAATGACGTATATTAAAATGGCAATTCTATCATTGCTTGAAATATAAATGAAAAAAATTCATTAAGGTGAGTTTTAATCAAATTTTCTAATATAATGACAGATTTATTTTGCTTTTGTTCCCCCAAATGCATGAGCACCAAAATTTTCAATGGACAATTATTATTTAGTAAAACTGTAAGGAATGCAAAAATTAAAGAGGAGTGGAGTTTTCAAAAGAAGGGTAGAGTTTGCAAAAGGAAATCTTTGGAGATCAGTTTAATGCAAATAAAACATACTAAAGAGTGAGTGCACAGTCCTGACACACACAAATATTAATAACTAAAAGTCTTCCAGAAATGGCAGGGTTGAAAAAATAGATATTGAATAAATTAAAGCTACTTAAGATACAAAGGAGGAAAAAAACAGTAATTAAAGAATGAAATAACCATCACCATCAGCATAACACAGACAGGGAGGATGAAGTGAACTAAACGAGATACAAGTTTTTCCCCAATGTTTTCATCAGGATGTGGGTGTGTTTTGTTTATTCCATTAAACTTGCATACATTAGATTACAATAATTCTTCTTTCCATCCTAAATATTAATACTTTATCCTTAAGTAGAATCTCAGGAAGAGAGAAAATTCCAAATCCTTTTTGAAATTTACTACTAGGTCATTTTAGGCCAGACCAGTGACAGCTACTCTGTACAACTAGAAGAGCCACATGCATTTTGCTTTCCTCACTCCACTCACTAATACTTACAGGACCACAGGAAACACAGTTTGGAGAAAACAATCAATTTTAGAAAGCTCTCCTAAAAATGAGGCTACAACCATGACCATATCTCTTTACATTATAAGTGAAACACAAACTGGCTTATTTTAAAAAATAAAAACTCTTGTAAAACAGACAAAAAGTAGAGAATGTTAACAGTCACAATGGAAAATTTGCCAGAGAGGTAGTGTTTTGTTATGATAATATTTTGCAGGAACATCCAACGTTTTGTGTCATAGGACTATAGCAAAGGAGTTGCAAACTATACTTTATCATTCATTTATAGCATTAGCAAACAAATCTTTTTTAAAATGCCAGATCATTCATAGAAACAAATACTGTTTTCAAGACATGATATTGAGTAACACCTATGATTTCTCAACAAATTACAAAGGTTTAGCACAAGGAAAGTAGGAATAACACAAATGTGCCTGACTTTATCCTAATGAGATTAACAGACTCTGAAGAGTTCTGGCAGGTCCTCTTTATGTTATTTCTCATGATATACCTTATTACTGTTCTGGGGAAGGCGGGGATGATACTGATCTCCAGCTTCACACCCCCATGTACATTTTCCTCTGTCAACTGTCATTTTTTCTGTGACATATTCCTGATTTTAGCCCTGTCTTGCACTGACTCTTATGACACTGAAATCATGATATTCTTTCTTGCTGGCTCCAACATAATGGTGTCTCTTATCACAATCTCTGTGGCTTATGTACCCATTCTTTCCACTATCTTGAAAATTAATTCCACTTCAGGAAAGCACAAAGCTTTCTCTACTTGTGCCTCCCACCTCCTGGGAGTCACTATCTTTTATAGAACCATGATTTTTATTTATTTCAAACCCAAGAAGTCCTACTCCATGGGAAAGGACAAATGGCCTCTATGGTTTATACTACGGTGATCCCCATGCTGAATCCAATTATATATAGTCTTTGGAAAAAAGAAGTGAAAAATGCTCTCATTAGAGACATGAAGAAGAAACAATTGAAATGACAGTGGTGTTAAATATTTAATCTCATATTTTTGTCCATAAATGGGTTATTATTTGGTCTCTCTCTAAATACAGTAGCATCATTTAATTAGTTTGCATTTCTACTGAGCCATCCTCTATTTGATCAATCATGATCTGGAACATTTCTAAGAATGTAATTTTATAAATCTACATAGTTATTGAATGCCATGAAATGTGTTTAAAACCTTTGGTTTAAATATATGCATTTTATAGGTCAAGTAATATGAACAAATATGAAGTGTTATCTTTCAAATTGTATCATAGAAATCATCAAGCATGTTCCAAATTCAGAGAATTGTGTTATAAAGAGCACTCTTAGATTCCATTAAAATTGTTCTGTGGAGAAGAAATAGAGCACAGTTTTAAAGAGAGAAGCTTTGGAATGGAAAATTCAGGGTTTAGGTTGTAGATCTCCCATCTTTTTGGCTGTATATCACTTAGTAAGTCACTGAGGCTTTAAAACAAGTTTCTTCAATTGTACAAGAAAAAATAGTAATTCTAGAACAACAGTTTTTATAAAGATTAAATCAGAAGATAAATAGAAAGATTTAATGCAGTGATAATAAATATTTGCCACATATTCATATATAAATAGCTAAAAAAATAAAGCTGCACTTCAACATCTGGTCTTAGAACAAAGTAAAATATTTTTATAGAACTATATTCTAGAAATAAGTGTATGTGAACATTGAAGAAAATTTGGAATTATTTTGAATTATTAAAAAAATTAAAAAATAATTTTTTCATTGTCTTCCAGATGAATCTTATGTATTTGCCTGTATATATTACAGATAGATAGATAGATAGATAGATAGATAGATAGATAGATAGATAGATATCCAAAATTTTTGACATTTCCTATCTCTGTTTTAAACCTTTCAGTTTCCACTCATCACTATAAACTTGATAATTCCTTTGTCATTTAAATTTAGGAGGTGAATCTTTTCTTGGTTCATGACTGAAATCAGTAATCAACACTTGCAATGCTTAAAGTCTCAAAATTTTCTAAATTTATGCACTCACATTAAAAAAAAATTGTTGCATGCAATAATATCATTCAAAGTCTACTTCAAAACTATTTGAAAACTCTCCCATTCTGTAATGTAAACAAGTTTCACTAATTAGTATTTCTTGGTTTAATTTTAGCACGAGTTTTAAAAAAGCATTTTCTTTCTAATGATTTTCATAAGTGTGTTATGTTCCTTAAAGGAAATGAATTATTGGGTTAAATTCTTTATATAAAATTTTAATAGGGCAAAGTCATAAACCTAAGAATTTATAATGAGACCAAATTTTCTGTCAGCCCATAAATTTTAGTCAGGTAGGTTACTAAAATTTCCTTTAAAAATTAATCTGCATAGGGACGTGGTTGTGGCTCAGGTGACTGAGCTTCCACCACCAAGTGGAAGGTCCTTGGTTCAATTCCTGGTGCCTCCTAAAAAGGACAGTGAGCTGGTATGATGGGCAGGTGTGGTAACCTGATACAAGAAGATGACATAATAAGAGACACAAGAAGAAAAACATGAGAGACACAACCAAAAAGCAGGGAGCAGAGGTTCCCATTGTCTCCTAAAGAAAACGAGGAAGACAGCTAGCTGATGTGAAGGGCAGGTGTGGCAAGCTGACACAAGATGATGCAACAAGAGACACAAGAAGAAAAACATAAAGAGAGACACAACAAAGCAAGGAACAGAGGTGGCTCAAGTGATTAGGTGCCTCCCTCCCACATTGGAGGTCCCAGGTCTCCCAAAAACACAGCAAGTGCAAAAAACAATAAGGCAGTGGAGAGAAATAAAATAAATAAATAAATAAACAAATAAATAAATAAATAATCTGCACAACCTGGAATTTCACTTTTAGTTTTCTCTGCTATTCAATGTATATTTAAGAATGTACATTTTTTAAATTTTTCTGAGGATTTGATTATTTTTAACTTAAGCAATGCTGATTTTATATAGATATACTTATATATTTGAATTCAAGTGTTTTGCTTTCTTTTAATTTATATTAATTTTTTCCTTTGTAGAATTTAATATTCTTTTTGTCCAAAGGTATTTTTGAATGATTAAAATAAAGTTTAATCTATATTTTAGAAGTAGACAGTTTATGGCTTTCACTAGTTCTTCCTTGTTCATTAATTTATTCAAAATAGTTAAAAAGTGCATTATTTTCTTCTACATCCTGAATTTATATGACTATTTTAACTTATGTATAATATCCATACAAATTACGGTATTACGTTTTGTTTTTGCTCTGAACTCTATGTTGTCTAGAATCCGTTTTTAGTGTAATCCTTCTTTGTTATGTTTGCAATTAAAGATGTCTTGTTAAGCATTTGTTTTAATAATATAAGGTTTTATTAATCTCTCATCATGTACATGCAATGAGTCTATACTTATATTTTAGGCTCTTTTCTTTTTTGGTCTTTATTCTGGTCTTTCTCTCATTTATGTATGTCTGTGATTTTGAAAATTTATCCTGTTGGTTTGTATTCTCAACAATGGTACACATATCCTCCAGTATTTGAGAAAATAATAAATTTAGGGCATGTTTCAGATTGCAATAAATTCTGACTGCCTTATCTTCTTAAGATATTCTTAAAAATGTTAAAGATGTTATTAATTGACTGTGATATCACCTTTGTGAAATGTACAGTAGAGTTTTCACATTCCCTCTATTTTTCTATTTATATTAGTGCATATCATATTTTATGTAAGATGTGGTCACAAGTTTTTTTAAAGACAATATCCTTTTTTTTCATGATGGTATAGCAAAATTTTATGTATTACAAAGATTAAATTACTCAAATAATTATAAAGAAATTAAGACTGAAATAGACATGACAAAATATGAACAATATTTTTGTTTGTAAATATTTGATGTATATAATAATGGAAAAATAGATTACATTTACTCAGCTCCTACTAGGTCCCAGACAATATTTAAAGGGCTTTAGATATATAAATTACATTGTTTATTTTCACAAGATAACTCTCAGGTAGTTACTACCAATATCTACAATTTAATCTTAGGTAATGGAAAAAAAAGCCATCCTACTATTTCTTCAAAGTCTTAAGAATCATTCTGGAATTTTATCTGTGTCCTACACCTCAAATTGAGTCCATCACCATATCATATTGATTCTATATCCAGAATATATCTGGAGTGTGACTATTTCTCAACACCTTCTCTGCTACCACACTGGCCCAAAGAACTATCATCCTAATCTTTGAATTATTTTTGCCTTCCTGTTTTCTGACTTATCACTTGAGTCCAATCTCAATGTAAGACAAGAGTATTGATGTTACAAAGGTGGATCATTTCTCTTTTTTTCACAAAACCTATAAGAGTTCCCATCACAGTTAAGAGTAAAAAGTAAACCTTTTACAAAACCTCCAGATCTAAAATATTTGTGCCCTTTTCCTACATCTATGAACTTATGCTATATTATTGTGTCTTCATGCTCACTTTGGAGCAGCCACACTGACCTACTAATGCTTCACAAACACATTAATTGTGGTGCTTTCTGGACTTTTTCATTTTTTCTTCTTTCTAAATTTTCCTTCAGGCAGTTAACTTCATGGATCTTTTCTCATTCCCTTCCTCATAAGATCATCCCTCGTAAGATCATGTAAAATCTTATCTGCCCCATCCCTCATCCATGCTGTATTTGCTTTCCATAACTGTTACCCAATCTAACATTCCATATCTTTTCCTTAAGCCTTTTAAATTTTTTCTGTTTCCTCCACTAAGAAAGCTCTTGAACTCAGGATATTTACATAGTTTGTTTAAGTCTGAATCACCAGCACCTAGAATAGTGACTCAAAAAATGAATAGATTAATTTTATACATGATGAAACTAAGATTTCATAAGAGATTACATAACTTGCTCATGGTCAGGCAACAGTCTAAAGGACAAGCATACAGTTGAACCCAGACAGCCTGATGGTAGAACATACATTCTTTATCACTACTATATGATATACTGTTCTTCCAACAAAAATATAAAATGTTATTATAGAAAAAATAGATTCCATTGTTTTCATACAAATTTTTTAAAATAAAAAATAACAGGGGTCATACAGAGGTGTATATTGCTGGCAGTCATTCTCTATAGCTATTGAGAGAAGACAGTGTAACTTTGGCAAAACCAGTTAAATCTTGACAACATATCAACATATATGTTTACAAAAAGAAAGAACTCTGTAAAGGAAAGAGTGATTTATTAAGTGATGTGATTGGGCTCCAGAGAACTTGTATTGGACAAGTACAAGCTTGTCCCTTGTGTTAGAAAGGGATTCAGAAATAGAATGTCTCAATAAGAAGTAAAGTATCATCCTTGGGTGTAGCCATGACGAGTTCAGCTGACTAGGATTTGTGTGTTCTTTTCCGAGAAGTAGCCCTAGGACCCTTTTTTTTTTCTATGTTGTTGCAGTATTTTCTCCCAAGAGGATGTCTTCTTTGCCATGGTTGAGGACTTTTCATGTAGCATTCTGTCTCCTTCCCACTCTGATGGAAAAGTGAGGTTTCCATTTTTGGAAAAGACTCCTGTATTTTTTTTTCATGTGGAAAGTTTTTAAGGAAATGTCTAATTTCTTGGATATAGGCCTATTCTGGTAATCTATTTTTCTGGAGTGATCTTTTAAGAGGAATTGTATATTTAATCTAAATTATTAATTTTAACAGAAAAATGGTGTTTATATCATTTATTAATAACTTTTAAATATTTGTGGGAAACTATGATTTTATCCCTTCTTTAATCCCTTTTTTGGCAATTTTGTCTTCTCTCTCCATAATGGTTGCTCTACAGATTATTAAACCTTGAGAAATAGAGATACAATTTCTCTTTCCCATTCTTTATGCTACTTTATCATAAATTTTACTTTTATATGTGGATCATGCCCTGCAAGGCATCAATGTAGTTTTCTGTTAGTCAGGTATTTTTAAAGCAATTCAATTTTAAAAATCCAATGTGTGACAACTAGAACACAATATCTCAAATTTAAATATTAATATACATATTCTAGTTTGAGATTGAGGATTACACTTTCTAAAATATTGTGTAAGTGATGAAAAACCTTTCCTCTTACCTCTGAAACTGAACTACTCACTCAGGTAAAATATGTAGTGGATATTGTGCACTTGGATACTTATGCCAGGTCTTTAAGCTATTCTTGGAGTACAGAGGAAAGGTGTAAGTGGAAAACACAATAATTCTCTTCTGCAAAAGAAAATCAGAATAATGAGACTTTTAAAATAATAATTACATGAAACTTTCTGGATCAATGAACTATAGGATATAAATGTCTTCATTAATGCACATTGCCTTTCAGTAAAAATTATCCCTCAGTGGAAAAACCATATGACATAGGATTGGAAAAGTAATTAAATTCTATAGTTCTAGCTTTACACTAGATATGTGGCATTAGATTAATAACACAGGTCCAATGAAATCTAGTTTCTTATGGGGAATATAACTTCCTTATTTCCTCTAAAATTCCTAAATATTTATGTTATAAAATAATGTGAAATCATAATTTATTACAAAATTTGTAATACTTTAATAAAAATTATCAGGTTTCTTATTGAATTTTAATGTACCACACTTATAAATGGCATGAGAGATAGTTTAAGCTCATTGAAAATCTGACAGAGGAATAAATTAATGGATAAGAATACAGGAAAGCTTGGGCAGTAAATAGATAACTGTAATATTCTATATGATAGAATATTAGAATATTAGAAGACTGGTAGAGTTAAAAGTCACAGGGTTTGAATTTTATATGGTTTTTCCTCATCATGGACATATAATAAACTAATTGTAGGCTAATACCTGCTTATATACATATGAAACTCTTATCAAAATTATGAAAATTACATGAATCTCTGGGTTGTACATCAAGACTATCTATTTTAGTGCATCATTAAAGCTGGTCATAGAAGCTGAATAAACGAAAGAAAGAAAGAAAGAAGGAAAGAAAGAAAGAAAGAAAGAAAGAAAGAAAGAAAGAAAGAAAGAAAGAAAGAAAGAAAGAAAGAAAGAAAGAAAAGATGAGATTTGCAGGAAGCCTTTTGGGAGAAAATGTCCTATTAATTAATGCAACCCCAATTTTATCTATAAATTCAGTGCAACACAATTAAAATTTAATATTTTTTGTAGAAATAGAAAAGCTGATTTTGCAATTTACATGTAAAAGCAAAGACCTAAGATAGTCAAAACTACTTAGAAAATGTAGAATAAAGTTAGAGGAGTGACATAATCTGATTTTACTACTTATCAAAAACTAAAATTTTCAACAGAGTGTGGTATTATTACCAAGATATATACCTTAATAAATGGAACTGAATAGAAAGTTCATAAATAGATTTACTCATATGTGGTAAAGACTAGGGCCACCCTCAAGGTCTTGAAAGATACAGGTGTGGTGAATCCATCACATTCCTCTTCAACACTCATATGGGCCTCTGCAGAAAACAGAGAGCTTTTTGAGGATGACAGTATATTTTCATAAACTAAGCCAGGAAGTTACTCTAATGCTCTATCAGACATGGTATCATTGCTTTCACAAATTAACACATCCCCAACGACTCAGTTTGCAGCTATTGATTGGGAAAACTTTTTTTCAATATTTGTTAGATTGATTTCACCTTGAAAGCTCAGCAAAACACCTTCACTGTCTTTCCTCAGGAGTACAGCAAATATTCAGCCTTATGACTTAATCTCATCTGCAGATTCCTTGATAGAGTTACCCTTCCACAAGACATCATATTTTTCTTTTACATTATGCTGCTTGGACCTAGGGTGCAAGAGTAGCATCTACTCTTGACTTGTTGTTAAGACATTTGCAAGTTATAGTATGGGCAATATATCCAAAAATAATTCCAGGGCTTTCCACCTCACTGTAATGTCTAGGAATCCGTTGGAGAGGACAATGCCTAGATATCCCTTTTAAGGTAAAGGATAAGCTGTTGTATCTCACCATTCATACAATCAAAAAAGAAACAAAATGCCTAGTTGGCCTCTGAGGGTTTTGGAAGCAGCATAATTCTCATTTGGGTTTGCTGTTCTGGCCCTCTTAATGATTAACCCAAAAAGCTGCTGGTTTAGAGAGGCAACTGGAATATGAGCAGGTGCTGCTGCAGGTCTAAACTGCCATGCATGCTGTTCTGCCCCTTAGGCCATAAAGTGACACAGCTTATATAATTGTGGCTGAAGTATCAGTAGCAAATACACATGTACTTTCAAGCCTTTGTCAGGCCTTTATATAAGAAACAGTGATATTTGAGATTTTGGAACAACATTCCAAAATAACAGCTATGGGATTTTTTGTTTGTTTGTTTGTTTGCTTTTTCATGAGAAACAGCCCTTGGCAAGCTACTGGAGCTTAGGAGAACTGAATGCTTCTTAATTAACCATAGGACACCTAATTACAATGAGACTTGTCCTGCTATCTAGTAAAAGGGTGTTGTCTGACCAAAAAAATCATTACATTGGCAGTGCAATGCAGCACTCCATCATCATATGGAAGTAGTTTATAAGACATCAGGCTCTAGCAAGCCCTGATGCACAATTAAGTTGCAAGAAGTAGTGGTCAAATACCCACAGCCCCTACTACTTCCATATTACATTCTCTCTCCCTCTGCACAGCTATGGCTTCTTGGTGGTTTCCTTACCAGAAAAGAAAACTTTAGCCTTGTTTACAGAGGGTTTTGAATGACGTATAGACACCACCCAAAAGTGGACAGCTGCAGCATGACACCACCTTTCTGGGACATCCCTCAAGGACATTGGTTAAGGAATATCCTCCTAGGAGGCAGAACCTTGAGCAGTGTACCTGGTTGCTCATTTTCCTTGGAAGGAGCAATGGCCAGTGTTGCATTTGTATATAGATTCATGGTGTGCACCAATGATTTTGGCTGGCTGGTTAGAGTTTGGAAGGAACATGATTGGAAAATTGGGCACTAAATTATCTATTGAAGAGGTATGTGGATAGAACTTTCTGAATTGGTGCATATTTGAAAGCCAATAGTAATTTAAAAAAATATATATTTATTGGTAAAAGTTCAATTATGTGAATCTCTTTTTATAACAAAAATTGAAATATTTAAAGGAAAGTTTTATATAGCTATTGCTTTATATATTTAATCAGATTCTCTGACTTCTATCATTGTGTCTAATTGGTCATTCAAATATATTGCTCTTTTAAAGAGGAATAAATTTTAGACAGAATACCTAAATCACACAGAGCTTTCAATCATACAGCTGGGCCATGAACACTTACTTTCAGATTCCAAATTGTATTTAATTTATCTCTCACCATTGTGGATGTAAGCATATCATTGATTTGATGCCAAGATATTGTATCATGGCTGACATTTTTCTTCAAAGTACATATTTTGTATCAAGAATAATAGTTTGGGGGAGGCAAGATGGCATAGATTTAGGAGGGTACACAGTGACTAGCTCTCCAGGGATGGCTGATTGTGGACAGGGTCCTGCCTGAGGGTCTGTGCTGTGGGTGCACAGAGCGAGAATCTTGGGTCATCTAGCAGCAGGCAGATTGATGGCATGGAGTGATCGGTGGAGACTCGTGAGTTTTGAGCCTGCCTATGGTGGTTAACACAGATGGCTGAGCCCCACCCACAGGGAAAAAGGCTGCTTGGAGCTGTAAATCCTACATCTGTGATTCCTGCTCCCAGTGTAAGGGAGCATACTCTGAGGGAGGGAGGGCGCTGAAAGAAGGTGGAGAGGGGTTTACCTTCTGTGGATTTAGCTGCCTGGAACCCCTCATAGCTTTGGGGAACAGATAAGCCAGCTTGAAACAGTGCCAGGCTGAGGGAAGAGGCAAATCTGCTGAGGAAACCTGATTTAACAAGCAGCCCGCTGCCACTGAGGCCTGGCGCCAGAGGGGGTGGAGTCAGCAAATTTTATCTTTCTGCGCTGACAAGCATCAAAGCTTCAGCTCTCTGGGGGAGGCCAGGAAGTGAGAAGGGCTTGATTAGTTTCCATGAGCCTATTTAGCGTCCCCCCAGTGAAGGGGGTGACCTAGCAGAGGACTTCTTTTGGGTCCCTTATAACGCCAAAAAAAAAAAGAAAAAAGAAAAAAAAAA
>JAQZBX010024211.1:0-30316 GCA_029593785.1 Cabassous unicinctus
TATATATATATATATTTGCTTTAGTTTGAATGTAAAATTACTGAGTACTAAAATCAGCCAAAAATCAATCAAGTCTGAGACCAAAATAAACTAAATAACAGAAACAAAAACTTTCTAAATAATAATTAATATTACTGGTTTATTAATAAAAAATTTGCAGTCAAATTTTAAAAGTCTGTAATTATTGTGGAACAATAACTTTTCAGCATTATGAAGTCATTCAGTGTATTACACATTTTTAACACTAAATAGATGTACACTTCAGTTGAGGTGAATGAAGAGCAGAGTATTTGGGGCTCAGCTGGCCAGTGTATCACAGAGCTGGAAATAACCCAGTGCATTCCTTCCTATTTAATAAGAAGCACCTAACCTAAGTCTTTTCTCCTCTCTAGTAAATAGACTAGAAGATCTGGTAGATTGTGGTGACTTTTGCATTTACTTTTATTTGATTGTGTTGGAATTGTGCTTTTACCTTGCTTGAAGAAAATGCTTTCCGAGTATTTACAGAAATACATTTTAACATTGTTGCATACACATACACCCATGCTATTTTTAATATTTGTCTGTTTGTCGAATCCCTCAATCACTTGAGAATAATTTAACCTTAAATATCAGTACTAGAAATGTGGCACATGACAATGTAGCTGGCATTTCAGGTGACAAATGATCTCTAGAACTAGAATTCCATCTGTACATTACCCACTACTAATTTCAGTTTCCTCTCTAGAGAATTTTTATACTAGGTATCACAGCAAAAAAAAAAAAAATCACACAAGAAGATAGAAAAAAGAAGAAAACAGAAAAAATGAACTCTTAAATAGCTTGATGGCTTTCTCAGCAAGTTGTAGCATTTTATCCTTACAATAATATACTTTTTTAAAAAAATATTTTATTTTTTATTGTAGTAACAGGTATACATCTCAGAGTTTCCGTAGTGTAGTGGTTATCACGTTTCATCTCACACAATAATATACTTTTATATTACCAATGGCTGATAAAATTTTGATATTTAAAGCACTGAAAAGAGCTCCTGCTAAGGTGACAATTTATCATGAGATCCTGCTCCCTTTCCTAAAATCAACCCTAGACACACTAGAGAGAAAAACAAGGATTCTAAAAATTAAAGGATGGGGGAGAAAAAACACCCTTTAAGGCCAGAGGAGAGGAAGGGCTATCCTACTGAGATGTACATGGAGAAGATGGATTTTACCAGTGGTTCTCAAAGTTTGGCCCTGAACCAGCAATGCTGACATCACCTGGTAACTAGCTAAACATGTAAATTCTCAGACCCCACCCCAGACCCAAGGAATTAGGAAATCTGAGGGGAAGGCCCAGCACTCTATACTTAACATGCCCTCTTGTGATTCTGATGCACACCCAAGGTTGAGAACCACTGGTAAAGAAGAGCAGTTGAGGTTTTGCTTTGGCCTTTGACCCAGGTTGTCTCTGAAATATTTGCCTACATTTGGGCAGCAGCCTGGACCTGGAAATTAGGTGCAGAAGTTCATGGGGGTAACAGTAGAGCTGAGCCCAAGTGGTGCTGAGGTGAGAAGTTGAAAACACAAGACTGGCCAGCCTCAGGCATTTACTCCAGTCCTTCAGCCCCTAATCCCCAGAGCTGATGGACAAAAACCCGAGCCAACCTCCTCTTAAAGTTGGTTCTTTCACAGGGTATAAATGGGATCCTCAACCAGAAGAGTTTTTAGGGGTGGCAGCAAACGGAAGGGACAGCTAAATTTTCTAGTAAATTCTCCTGGACCTATACAGGGTAGGACTTAGGTTTCACTCCACACCAATGGCAACTACCAGACAGAGAAGCTGGTAACCCTAAGAGGATATGAGTTCCAAGGTCAAAATAACTAACACTCTTCTCTAAAGAAAGACAGCCAACTGTATTAAATGACTTCATCTGATGCAAAAGTATGAGAGAAGATTTGCCAAAGTTGTAAAACAAGCAAGATATCAACAATGTGAAACAATACCAATAAAAATATTAAAATTAACCAACTGGAAATAGTAAGCATGAATGAATGAAATGATAGTTGAAATAAAAACACAATACAGCAAATAAATGATAGGACAGATACAACTAAATAACAAATTCACTTCTTAGAAGGTCAGATGGAGGAATTCTTTTAAAAGGACCTAGGAAAATGTAAAGAGGTAGAATATCAGTTAAGACATACAGAGGCTAAAGTGTGTCAACAGCCAGATAATAGAGTTCTAGAAGAAGAGAAAAGTAAAACTGAAAAGGAGCATCTATGATAGAAAATCTTTTAAATAAATTTAACTGCATTTAAGAAACTTGAATGACCGCACATAGAAAATGACATAGAAGATCAAACAGGAGAGGGCAGGAAAAACACAAAGTGGACACATGGTAGTAAAGTTTAATTATATAAAATCCCAAAGATAATCCTAAAGGACTCCATAGCAAAACAAGGCAATGGAATATGTTTTTTTAATTATACAAGGAAAAGGACTTTGAAGCATCTAAATTTAACGATAAAACAAAATATCACCAAGTATCAAGACCCCATAGTTGGTCTCAAACAGCCCCACCCTACACTTTTGGAGGAAGAAAAGGAAAGTGATAAATCCAGGAGACACTCAAGAGATTGGGGAAGCAAGTAAAATTTATTTATGGAGAAAGGAAGAACAGGAACAGAGAACAACATTTCTTTTCAATAACATATGTAGAAATACAATAGTCCACACATTTGGACACAAATAAATCATTAAAAATGCTGAAAGATAAATACCATACAGATGATGTTCTCCAATCATAAAATAATAAAAATTTTAAATCATTAACAAAAAGAGTATCTTTAGGATTTGAAATACTTATTACTAAATAACCATTGGGTTAATTGTAAATCAAAAAAATATTCAGAATTGAATAATTAGGAAAATAGCACATGTAAAATTTTGTGGTATACAATGTAATGTATGTGGGAAATATACAGCTTTAAATAAATTTATCATAAAATAAGAAATGTTAACAAGAAGTGAGAAAATTATTCAACCCAAAAAGTTGGAATAAAACAAGAAAGCGTATGAAATGAGTGAATAAAGGCAATAAAGATTAATACATAAAGTAATAGAGAACAAAAAAAGTTTTTGAGATCAAGCAAGCCAAAAGCTAGTTCTTTGAAAAAAAATCATTAAATACACAGATTTGTATCAAGAGTACAATTTAATATTAATTTAAAAATTTAATATTAATTAAATTTCATTTAAAATATATATAAGCTATTTCTGAAGCAAAGAACTTAAAAAATAATAAGTATTATGAAGATATACACTAGCATATATCAAAACATGGATGTTGAAATACATGACTCCTAGAAAAATATAAATTGGTACTGACCTGGCAGTCAGAGATCAACTATAATTCCAAAATACAGGTCCAGATAGTTTTCTATATGAGTTCTCTCAAACTTTCAAGGAGCAGTCAATTTTTCTAAGTTGTTCATGAAATAGAGTAGACAAAAATCTTGCTTCCATGGAAAACAATGCATTGTCCATACTAGTTGACACCCCTCAGGTTATCTAACCTTGATTCTGTGGAAGCTATTTTATACCTTTCTAAGTTGTGAATAGTTGATAATAAATGCCACATAATTTTTTTCTATAGACTTGCATACTCTGTCCTACCTGGTACACGTTCAATTGGCTTCCCTACTCCACTGGAAGAGAATCAACTTTTGCTTACATTTACACATTTATTTCAATACTTGATATATAAATGGGACTGTTTTGTCAATTTCTGTGAATTGTTTGCAACACCTCAACAATATCCTCATTAATTAGTTAAAAGGTTTTAACATGTGTGTATTTTTATACCATATGAGAGTCATGATTTTACCTTTTTTGAAAATTATCTTTAAGCAATAAAACATTTTAAGATCTATGCAGTTTTGAGGCTATTGCAATTCTGTCCAAAATTAGACAAGGACAATGCAAAAAATATATATAGGATTTTTTTTTTTGAAAACAAACGTAAAAAAAGTCTCAATAAAATATTCACTACCCAAATCCAAGAGTCAAAAAAATATGGTCAAGTAGAATTTATCTCTGTAGTATTGGATAGTTTGACATCAGAAAGATTTCTTTAAAAGAATAAAGAAAAATATATATAATAATTTCAACTAATGCAGAAAATCATTTCATAATGCCCCAAATCTATTTATGATAAAAGCTCGTTATAAACCAAGGGTTGAAGGAAACTTCATTAGTTTTCATAAAACACCTCTACTGTTTATTTAGTTAACTTATACATGACTGAATGGCTCAGTTCTAATTAGATGCGAATTGATAAAAAAGATATTTAATAGTACACTGTGTTTATTTGTACTATAAATTACAATTTTTTAGCTAATAGCTTGATTGGACAAAAAACATGATAAGAATAGTGCTCGAGACAATTAAACTTCCTTAACCAAGTCCAAATGGTCAATCATTCAACAAATATTTATTAATGACTACATGTCAGACATGATATTAACCACCAGGTACAAATCTGTAAGTAAAAGAGCCATGTTCCTTACACTAACAAAAAACCATCAATATTTGATGAGAAATTCCCCTGCCCAGCCTCTGGTAACCATGAGAGTACAATGGTAGCTGAGGAAAAATTTCCCTTTAAACCAACTATTAACATTTACTAAGGAACCCCACCTGCCAGGCACTAACTTAAGTAAGTACTTGATGTGCCTTCACATCTATAATCCTCAAAGGAGTTTAGTCAATGTTCTTCCACATACATGTGTAAATAGCAGAAATCCCAAGTCAAATTGAACTACAAAGTAAGGAGATATATTACTGGAAGGCAGAGTGTAGGCAGACTTAGTGAGGTTTGATTCAGTGCCCCAAAATTTCCCAAGGATACAGACTCTTTCCATCATTCCACTCTGCCTTCCATAGTATTGTCTTCATCCTAAAGATGGTACCTTCATAGTCATAAGACTGCCAGTCAAAGGCCCTCTTGTTCATTCTCTGTGAGAAAGAAATAATAGGAAACACTTACATGATCCTTATTATGTGTCAGGCACCCTTGTAAGGGTTTAACACATTTAAATTCAGTTACTCATCCCAGCAACTTGATAAGGTAAGTACTATTAATATCCTCATTTTATGGAAGAGGAAACTTGGATATATAACTTTCAATATTATACTTAATCCCCTGTTGCTCTCTTCTGAGAGCACGAATGAACTTTCTCTGAAATCTCCAGCATCCCTCTCTTCAAGTTTAATCACTTCCCATTAATGAAACTATAATTGGCAATGGTGATAGGATTGCCATGAATGACTCAGAGACTATTAAAACTCCGTTCCTGCAACTAAAGGAAGTGTCATATTCCCTTGGGTCTCTAGACTATGTAAAAGAACAAGGGAACCCAACTGGAATTCTTTAGGAAGAAGGATTGTACTTCAGTAAATACAGGGTATATTGCCAGTGGTGTCCACTACAGGAATTCTATGAAATAGATGGCATTAATTAGGCCAAATTATCCTCTGAGAAAACTGTATTATAGAGGGCTTATCTACAGGTGGCCAATGTGTGCTTGATTCCAGGACATGAGCTGACTCTCTGTGATTCATTGACTGTCCTCAAAGGAACAAGTTAAGTGGGAGGTTCAAATAAGCGAAGCAATACAGTTTGATATGTTCTGTGTTGGTGAATGCACATGGTATTATGGTCATGTGTAGGAGGGAAGCTTCCTGAAGACCCAAAGAACATGCTGCTCTTAGCTATAAAAAGGCACCAGCAGAAGGAAAGAATTGCATGTAATACAGTCTAAGGGCAAGAGTGTATATGGAGTACTGGGAGGAAATAAAAGCAGTTCAATTTGACTAAACAATCATGGCAGAGGCTATTGAAAGAAGAACTGTTCAAAGAAGCAGGAGTCCAAGAGTGTAAAGTCTTTTAACCCATTTAAGAAGTGAAAGCCTTTCTGAAAGATTTCAAACTATGATGAAATTTGTATGTTTGAAATAATCTCTTTGCTGCCATGTATTTATTAGTGTGTGTCAAGAGTCCACTATTGAGGGCTAAGGGTTTATATGAACATCCCCTGAGGAATTTTCTTTCATGCTTCCAAGCCCAGTTTGAGAAAGGTTGACCTTTGTATAAATACCCACACTCACAACTCAGTTTAAGTGAGCTCCATTATATTCACCCCAACACCTCATCTGGTTTGGAATTCTGTGAAATTGATTATTTGCAGAAGAGAAATTCATGGCCCAGCTGATGGCAGCTAGGCTAGATTCAGCTGTCAGTATACAAGACTGTTTTTTCTACCTCAATTGTCTCCAGCTTTTATTGCACCTATGGATGGATCTTGTACAAGTTTCCCTGATATACATGCACAACAATTTCTCTTGGGATCTATACCAGAAATGAAATCACTGGGTCAAATTTTCACGTTGTCTTTACATAATACTTTCCAATTCACAGGTGTATAAAATATTTTCACATTAATTTTCAGTTAATCCTCAGAACATCCCATTGAATGAGACATTATTATCCAAAATGTATGGAGAGAAAACCAAGAATCATAGTCATTATAGCTTAATAATTCATGGAAATTTGTATTTTGAAATCATCTAGTTCAACCTTCTTATTTACAAATAAGGGAACTGAGGCCCAGTGGGATTGTGTGTCCCAACACTACATTAGGCTCACTTAGTGTTATGTCTAACCCACAGGCTTGAGAATCAAGGCAAAGAAAACTTTGAAAGACTGAGTCAATACCCTGAAGTCTGAGTTTGTTTCTGGGGCATCTGGGGACTTGGACCTGCTACTCCAGTCCCCAAAGGTGATTGAGGCTACCCAATAACCAGGTTGAAATGTGCTTTCTCCACAAGCCCTAAATCAGTGGGGATACCAATTTAACAACCATTATTGAGAACCTAGGTGAATAAGGCCTCTGTGCAGTCTCTATCTGTACCCTTTCTCCTCCATGGGGACCTGTATGTTCATATTTATCCTGGTCATATCCTGATTGCAGCAGATTAAATTTTTATTGTGGGCAAAGGGAATTGCAGTGTTTCTCAACATTATCTGCATATTAGAACAAGGATGGGTGGAGGGTTAAAATTCTGAAGCTGGAGATGCACCACCCATGACCAATGACACCAGGTAATTACTCTGTGCAGTCAGCATTGAGAACCACTGCCAAGAATCCTATCCTCAGCTGCCACTAATCAGCAGGTCAAAGAAACTGGTCCTTAATCAGTATTTGCCACACCTGTCTGGTGGTAAAACCACCTGAGGCCTTGATAAATCCACACATTCTTGGTCCTTCCCCAGCATTTCAGATTCAGGAGCCCTGGAATCTCTGCTTGCCCAAGGCCTCAGGTGATTCCTGTAACTGGGCAAGTTGGGGAGGCTTTGACCCAGAAAAGACACCATAGGAAGAATTGGAGGTATTTTTACTCAATTACCTCAACTCACAAGTGTGTTTTCATGAAAATTAAGGCTCTCATACATCATTCCCCTAAGTGGCTGGGTCTTTTGTTAGACACTGACAAGGATCTGGCACCACATGTTCTCTATACTGACCATGGTACAATGATTAGGCTCAAGGGGAAGTCAAGTGGATGATCTTAATGAAGACAAAGCCAGTCATCCAAATACCACCAAGCCTAGAGATCTCAGTGAACAGAGCTGTGCTGCCATGAAGAGGCCCTGATGATTAAGGTGAGACTGGGCGTAAATGAGAATACTGGTAGAGATGCTTCTTGAAAAGTCATATTAACTGTAGGAATTTCTGATTTCCTATTTCAACCTTGCTGAGTGTGACATGGCATCTACAAAACTCTAGAGAGAATAAATGGCTTCCTCATAGACATTGGCCCTGAAGGAGTCTAGTTTTACTCTCCTATATCATTCTACAGAGGGCTTATAACAATGGAGCCTTTGATCTGCCTGTCATAGAATTGGAAAACTCCTATTATTCCTCCACAGAGAGCAGTGGTGTGTCTCCCAAAACTACAGGACTCAGTTTGTCCAGGTTTACATTTAAATGTGTCAGTGTGTTTAAATAAGACTTGAAAGGTCATCTAAACTATTTATAAGTAAACAGATGTTTCAAAACATAAGTACACACCCATGTTTACCCATGTACACACTTCCAGAGAAGAGATCCTAAGTCATTATGTTATAAATAACAATGGCCCACAAAACAAATTTATGTACACCTTTCTGTTACCTAAACAGAATATTCCATAGTCAATTAATTACATGTCAATCAAAACCACAAACAAAGAACATATCAAATTTTGGGTCCTATTTCCATCATGTTTCTTTTTCCTGATGTCCAAACATTGCTTTGCTCTTCCCAGTAATTTATTTTCAATCTATCATGTATAATTCCTACATCAATATTTCCATTGCCTTGGAGAATTTTTGTTCTTTAGATTCCTATTTTCTCTTGATTTTTAAGAAGAATATAGTCTATAAATGCTTTCTTTTTAGGCACAGACTGAACTCTCCTTCTGTCCTCTAGATTTAGCAACATGTTTACAGATGTCTTTAGCTGTAATGCCTTCAGAGAACAGCAAACCCTATCTCCTCCCCATACCCTTTCCTACACTGGAGTGCCATTTAGCTTTTCACCAGCAATCCACTTCCATCATTTCTTATGCTGCCAAACCACCTCTTTAGATACAGTTCTTTCATTTTAAACTTACTCATAAGGCCATCATTTATGCTGGTTTCCTTCTGGACAAGAGAACATTTCTAATTAAATTTTCCATTGGCATCCTCCTTACCTGATTGAATGGCTTTAGCTTTTGTTGTTATTGTTGTTAATTGCAGAACACATTTATTTGAAATTGAAGATGAGAATCACTGTAATCTTATCTTCTTACATGCATAAGGAAGAGTAGTTTGAGAAGAAAATATAATTGATAAAGAATCAAAACTCCACTACTTGTTTTTTGGCCATCAGTTCACTAATTTCTCAGAATATCTATTTCCTTATCTATAATACAGGGGGAAATACCTGTTGCCTATATCCGAAAAGTTGTTGTGGCTGACATAACCAGATAATGTTTTTAACTGCAAAATGCAATACAAAATAATTTATTCAATGACTGGAGCTCAATGGATAAGTGCTGATTTTTCCTAGGTAGTTCCTTATCAATCACACCCTGAGCTTAAGTGTTCCTTTCCTCCCACTAACAACTGCACTGTACAATTAATTTGAATGCAAACACTGTCATCCAGTGAATGAGTTGGACCATATTTGGGCCAATAAATTGAATTAAAAACAAGTAACATCTGAATTCCCATGCAAGATGGTTTCACTGATTTCTGAAAAAAGTCATATATGCTCTACCCAGTCAGTCCTCAGTAGATACTCATGTCCCACCCAAGATAGCTCAGTGAGAAATAACACTGGCATTTTAATCCCTCTTTGATCTGCTTAACAGTGTAGAATTCAAAAGGATGGCAGGATAAATTCTCTTTAAGAGTCTGTGCTCCAGGAACCAGAATTGGGGTGTGACATATTAGATTTAATTAACACCAACAATCAATCAAAATGACTAATTTGGAAAAAAAAGAACAAAATAGGGAAAATGTGGCTCAGAATTCCAAAATATTGGTGAACTTAGGAGAAAAAGAAGAATGTTAAGGTTATTAGCTGGGATGTGAAAGTATTCATTAATAACTTTGGCACTGAATTATTTTAGGATGATAGAATGTTGAACCGGATGAGGCCTGAGGTTCTAGACCAGTGTATCTTAACTGTTTTCCTCAAGAAGTCCAGTAATTTGTATAATGATAACAATGTAAGATTTTTAGTGATAATAGTGGCTCATTTAACATGAGAAATAGTAGAAAGGAGCTCCTACAAGTGAACTTAAATATATACAAAATGTGTGGATTGCTAAAAAATAGTTTAGAGGCACTCTCTACAATATATATAGCATGGGCATATGCATCCCTTGCCTTTAGATACTATCATCTAGGCTAAATACCCCAGCCATACCATATCCAGGCTTAAACTTTCAATTCTGTTTGCTTTTTTGGTGGCAGAAACCTGCTTCTCACTCCTTGTGTTTGCCTGGAATGAATTTTTATGCAGTTTGTGGTAGGAGCACATGGAAGGACCGAGCTGAAGCTTCCTTAGGTCCACTGAACAGGTCCTGCGAACTGTTTCTCATGAGCTAGCCCACTCACACATATATACTTAGTTCATATTTATCTGTAGGTATGGCAGAATTTGGCCTGAAACTTGCTAACTTGCTGTCATTAACTTGGTAGTGAAGTTGTGGAGAAAAGAGCTAGCCCTCACTCACATCAAAACATCTTTTACTACTTCAATTATCATGTGTAAAAAGAAAATTAATATTGTAAAAAACATGCTGTGGTTTGTTTAGGAAGATTCTTGACAGGGCTTTGTAAAATTCATACCATGGACCTTTGGCACTACTAATTGGAAAGTCTGAGATGGTGGGACTAGCCAAATAGATCAAGTCACCAGTTTGACTGTGTTCCCCATGGTTTCGTAAGAGAATTCATTGAATCGATAATTTATTTCACACTGGTAGTGTCCTTGAGTTTTTTATGTAAGGAAACAAAACTGGTACTCAGTTCTTTTTTAATGAATAAAACTTTGATAGGAAATGGAATAGAGTATAAAATACTAGTATTCAGTTTTTGTACAAATGCTTCAATACTCTAAATTATACATAACATATTCACTCACTTTCTTAATAAAGCACATATAACTAGAGATGCTAAATTCTGTTACTTTTTGACAAAATCCTCTAATGAATAAAATGTTTGTAAAGACTCAAAATTACCTAGTAAAATATTTATGCTCTTGTCTATATAACATTTTTCATAGATGTTAAAATGATCACAGTTAATACAAATTTAAGCATTTATATATTACTATTTTGGACCATATTATTTTATTGAATAAAAGTATCAGAGAATCTGATGCTTATGGCTCTGGGTTATAAAAAAGCTTTATTCAAAACCATCTTAGTCAAAATTTTAACACTTGAGCCTAAGTCAAAATGTACTTAAATGAAATATGCAGCTATTCCTGCTAATAATACAAAGTTTGTCCTATGTTATTACTATCTTCAAGTTATTTTCTTTATAGGAAAACTTAAATATGTTATAACTGATAGATTACCCTGTAAATTTATAATTTTATAAACACACACATTGGTAATTAAGCAGCACATTAAAGCCATAAATCAAATCATTGTCCTTTATGTCAAAGGCCTATTATTATTCACTGATTAGGAAACTTCATTTTTATGGGTATGTTACAGGAATGAGTCAGCCTGCAACAGCAACATAGGCTAATAGAAGCAGTTTTTTCTCTTGTCACATTTTCATTCTCTTTTAATTGGAGCAGGATCTGGGGGTGGAGCTATTGAATGAAGCAATAATCAACAATTTTACTTTTAAAGTAAAAAGATTCTTAAGAATACAGTGATGGTATATAATGTGTATTCTTATAGCACAAATCCTCAAATGAATTAAATGACTTTATGTGTATATATATATATATATATATATATATATACACTCCAATGCTTTAAAACAAAAATATTAAAATACAACAAAAACAAGCAAGTTTAAAACAAATGCAGATATCAAAATATTTAGCTGTCTTCCTTTAATCAAGCTTTTACAAATACAGTATTCATGGTGTGAGCAAATCAGGTTTAGTTTCCTCAGAGTCCTCCATCTCTCTTTTAATATGACACTTGTTTAGTTGTTGAATTTGTAATATAATAGTATTTCAGATCAGCTTCCTTCTCCATATCTCCTCACACTAAATCACAGATTCTTGCCTTCTTCTCAAAGCCATGACCTTTATTTTCTAGATCAATTCTTTTCAGAAGCTACTGGCTGATTGTTTAAAACCCTTATTCTCTTGCTTGCAGTGGTTCTTCTCCTGTTTTCCTTTCTTTCTTCTACTTTTTCTCCCCTCTTTCTTATCAACATCTTGTTGATTTCCATGTTTATACTTAGGTAAGAATAGATTCTTGTGAGACATCAGTAAGGATACTAACCCCCTGAGGATTCAATTACCTCTGACTGTCCATAACATTTTCTCTTATATTTGAATTAGCTTCTGTTTCATTTCATTATCATGAAGTTACTGTTCCTGTTCTATTACTTTCCTCTACTTTTGCTGCTGTCTTCACTAGAAAGGTTGATTAATTTTCATTTAGCATATAATTCTTAATTTTCTCCATTCTGTGGTTATAACTGAAGTATTGACAAACAATGAAATGTATCTTTTTGAAAGATTATCATAAACAATTTCATTTTTAAAGGAAGGCATATAAGAATTGGGGTCTTTCAATGCCTTCTTCTGTTTTTTTAAAATTGTCATTTTTCGTACAGGTACTTTTTATGTTCAATACCATCGTCACCCCCATGCTGAACCCCCTCATCTACATCCTGAGGAAAAAGGAAGTATTGGGGGCACTGAGAAAGGTGCTGGGGAGGTGCTCCATTTTCTGTCTCACTGAGTGGACATAAAATTTCATTAAGTATCACTGGGGGACTGCAGGGTCCAAGAAAATCAATTGAGACTCTCTCTGTCCTGTTTTCCCCAACTACAAATGTTGAACTCATCCCTGGCTCCTGACAATGTTAGTTTTAAATAGATCTATGAACACTAAATCACAACTGACCCTCAGTGTGGAAATGAGCATATGCTTAATCCCCTGAGCTCACTTCATTGGTGTCTCCTGCAATGGAAATTTTCAGGTCTCCCCTTTTTTAGATATAGCAAGAAAATTTGTGAAAATATATGAAAAAGAGTTCTTGGGATGAAAAAAAATGTAACTTACCTGAGATCAAACATTCCCCAACTTTCTTTTGTACCAATGAAATTCCCAATAATTCCAGCCCATTGAACCAATGAAACAAAGCCAGACATAACCTCCTTCAAACAGCTTTTCTTTTGCACACCCAATGATACATTGAGTCATGTCTGTTAACCATCTAATGATCATGGTTATCTGTATCAAATTCTCCATTTTTCTTCCTGAACTCTAACAATAATTGCTTATGAATGTTCCTTCTCTGGTCCCTTGCTCCTTTCAACCTATCCACACTCCAACAAGAGTGATATACCTATTTACAGACCTCCATTCCCTTGATCATGAACTCAATTCATTGGTGCTTTATTAAGGTGTTGCATTTGCATTTTAGAGACATACACTCAATTTATACTTATTTAGCCAAAATAACTAGATAATTATGTTACATTTATCCATAATGTCACTTGAGACTTTGGGATAATTAGAATAACAGCAGTAATTAACATGGGTACAGAATTTATGATTTACACACATATAATCTCATTTCTAATTTAACCTCCTAAGACCTTTATGATGTTATGAATTAAAGAATATCATGACTAACTCACCAATTTTCTACACAGTGCTAAACATTTGGAAAGCACCAATCAATTCTACCTCAAATAACCAATAGCATTTTATTGTCATAAGCTAAAGCAAACATCAGAAATGAGGAAATCCAATTATGGTTTCATATAACTGTTAGAATTTAATGATTGTTGTATTTTAACAATTGTATTCTAGTACAAATAAATATGCACATTGCTAATGTTGCTATAAAAAATTAATTGTGTTGTGTATTATTTTTACAGTCAAAACAGTCAATAGTCATTTTAAGCATGTGCATCTTCTTTCCCCAACTATCATAAGCACCTTAGATGGAGAAACTACACAATCAGCCACAATTTTATGGCAAATGTTACTTATTGAAACATTGTGATATTTAGAATCTCATTGATAATTTTCATGGGTATGGAACCTTATCATTTACATATACATGACAAACTAGTTTCTAGTTTCTTAACCCCAATGAGGTTATTGTCTTTTCCATTGTAAGAGGTTTGAAGGGACTAAGTGGTTGGACAATGTCATGCAAATAAAGGGATAAATCTTAGAACCTCCAAATCTTCCACTTTCAATTCAGTGCCTTCTCAATTAGACGGTACATACACAATGAATACATTTAAATTTGTTTCTTAACACATTTTTCAACCATGGGGATTCATTTAAAAATGCTTATCATAGTATCAGGAGTTGGATCTGATACACAGAGGATGCCCTTAGAGCTGTGTGGAAAACTTCTGTGAATACACCCATCTTCAAATTGCACCCTACAGTGGAAGGCTGTTCCTGATTTTCTTTCTTATGGGGCAGTGGCTCTCCCTGACAGTGTCCACATAGAGCAACAAGGTTGGCCATTCCACTGCCCCAACTGGCAGAAAACATGAAACAGCTTTCCCCTAATACACTGACTTTTTACTCTAAATTAACTGGTGAGTTCACTGATTCTATACCTAAGCTGGGCTCTGAGAAGTCTATAGATAAGGCCTCCAGTGACGAGGGGCTTGCAGTGTGGCTGGCAATAAAGAACATAAACATTATACCTGTTAATGAATAACACAGACAAGAGGAGCTCCAAGAGTCCACAAACGTGCTGACACATAAAACCCAAACAACCAATAAATCTGATTTTGGTTTACACATTTCCAATTAGTCCAAAAGACTAGTTTTGCAATGCTTTTTATTTTCTCTTAGTGATAGAATTCTCTTAATTATCCAGTCTCCTGTATGAGAAGAATGGCCAATAGCATGGTAAAATGGTCAGGGGCTGGGAGCATGAGCAGGGCTGGAAGCCTGGGAAGGGGCTGAAGCATGGCCAGGGGGCTGGGATCATGGCCAGGGGCCTGGAAACTTGGTCATCATCCTAGAAACATCATGCCTGGAGAAAAGCTTCTTAGTTAAAACCGGGTTCCATCTCTTAACAGATCTTTGAACTATTAAGAAGGCAAATTACAGAACTCCTCTAAGCCTCAGATTTCTCTCTTATAAGATAAAGATGATAATAAAAGTCTCTGCTTTGTGCTGATGTCAAAATTGAGTTAATATGCATAAAGTCCTAGGAAGAGTTCATGCTTATAGTAATTGCCTTGCCCGTGATACTCACACACAATCAAGAATTAAAAAAACTTTTGTACAAAAAAAAAGTTTACTAATAATCTGCAATTCCCTCGTTTAACATTCAATTGAAAAAAACAAATATTTATCACACATTTTCTAAGTCCAAGCCCCTTAGCTGATTTTTCACATACAATGAATTAATAAAACATTCAGAAGAAGAGGAAAGAATATAAATAACTGTACCAGAATTGATACAAACACAGTATCAGAGAGTTAGGTCCAGCATGGGGGTCTGAGGGTACTTTTGGAAGCAAGTGTGATTGTTTGGTGGAGTTGAATGAAGGATGTGATTTACACTGAAGCCACCAGACCATACCACCATGCTCAGCATCTGTAAGTCAGACTTTTCTCCTAAAAATGCAAACTCCTCCTCCCAAATGTCAAGCCACAACATCACCAAACTAAATGGAAGTTCCTTCACGGACTTCACCAAGCCACCCATCTAGGGAGAGTTGCTATGATCAGCTTAGCCAAATGGCTAAGGACAGAACCTGGCTAAAACAATCAAA
Source organism: Cabassous unicinctus (assembly GCA_029593785.1). Taxonomy (NCBI): domain Eukaryota; kingdom Metazoa; phylum Chordata; class Mammalia; order Cingulata; family Chlamyphoridae; genus Cabassous; species Cabassous unicinctus. The sequence continues at coordinate 15,540 of JAQZBX010024211.1, forward strand.
GAGGTCACCAAGTGTTGCTCCTTACATGCAATTAATGTCCCAAACAATGGGAGGCTTAACAAACCTCCTCCCTTAAACCCCCCTGTCCAGATGCAGGGATCATACCCTGGGGAGGACTGGTAGAAGGCTTTACCCACATGCCATCTTGTCAGTGCTAAGCATTTCCCACTAGGAGGGAAACAGCAAATGAGGTGTCTAAGGCCCACCTAAGGGAAATCATTCCCAAGTTCAGTCTACCTAAGTCCCTTCTAAGTGAAAATGGGCCAGCCTTTATTAGCAAAATAACCCAAGGGCTATCAGCTGCCCTTGGAATTAAATATTATCTTCATAGTTCCTGGAGGCCCCAATCCCCAAGGAAAGTAGAAAGAGCTAAACCATGCCCTGAAAGAAATTCTGGCCAAACTTTGCCAGGAGACTACATCACCTTGGGTAACCAATCTATCCATGGCTTTGCTGAAGTTGCATATAGCTCAAAAAGTCCTGCTTCAGCTTATCCCCTTCAAGACGGTCTATGGGTGAACTTTCCTCAGCCAGGACCTGGTACTTAGATCAGGGGACCAAGGAACTCACCAAATATTTTCTCAACCTAGGAAAAACTCAACAAGTCATCCAGGAACTCAGGAGCAAAATCCTCCCTAGCCTCAACCTTGAGTTGTCTTTGTCTAAAGTTAAACCAGGAGACCAGGTTCTGAACAAAACCTGGCAGAACAGGCCTCACTCCCAATTAGGGACAAAATGGAAGGAATCTTACTCTGTGGTTCTGATCACTCCCACAGCTATTAAGGTTAAAGAAATTGCCAGCTGGGTGCACTCATCCTGAGTGAAGCGAGCTGTCCACGGAAGTACCAGCTTGCCAGAAGCACCTGATTAAATGTTAGCATGCCGGCAATTGGACAGCGTGTGATACCTCTTCAAGAAACAAAGGTAAGTAGTGTCTGTGTCAAAGCCAGTACATTTATTATGTCCTATTACCACTAACTCTAGACCAAATGAAGTTTCATTTATTCTTCTACATCATCCTAAGGCTAGGGGGGAGGGCAAGCCAACACCTCTTTAGAAATCTTGTCCAAAATGTGGTCAACTTAGCCAATAAATCCTGATGTTGGTTCTGTGTGTCCCAATCAGAAACATCCATGGCCTGGCCAGCTGCTCCCAAGTACTGAGCAATTGCCAATCTTAAAGTCCAGCCTATTGCCACAATGTCACCCAGTGCAGGGACAGAATTCAGACAACCCATCAGCCAGCTCCTCACAACACTCTGAGCTAGTAGCATCACCTTAGAACCTAACTCTCTCCCTCTATTGGGTCCTCTATACAGTTCAGTTCACATACCTAACAACACTACCTTCCCCATCTGTATCTACTCCAATGCTTCCTAACACTCCTCCCCCACCTCCTTTCCTGGGCCAACTTAATTTTGTCTCCTGTAACAGTACCTCCTGGATGGCTTCCCAACTGGTTAAACAGGTATGCTGACTGCTCCCCCTCAAGTGGTCTACCTCACCCAGTATCCCATTAATGCTACAATGCTAACCAGCACCAAAGACCCATTCAAGGCTCAGCAGGCTAGGGGAGGGATAGTAAGCCACTCAAACACTACCCAGTACTGTTGGGAGTGTCCTGCTAGCTCTTGTAATCCTATATTTCTAAAAACAACTTATGCTGAACAGAGCACTTCACCAAAGATCCATGGGCATGCCATAAACTAGACCCCTATGGCCTGGGAGGAGAAGCTAACCTTGTCTGGGATACCCAGAACAGCATCCTGTTTCATGTCCCAGGGCTCAAAGGGTGTATATCAGTATTGTCTGATAATAGGTCAGCCAGTGAGCTTGTAACTGTAAGTTCTGTAGAGAACTACAGCTCACCAAAAATCAATCTCACATTTGCTGCTACTTTAAACTCTCATGATGGAATTTTCTTTCTGTACAGAGATGAGACTTACCTCTCCTTGCCTCCCCTTTGGACCAGTTTATGCTCACTAGCATACATCACTCTCTCTATGTTCCTGAAAACTTCACTGTGCTATTTCCTGTATTTTTTCATCATGCAATAACTAAAAGGGCAATGCCTTTTCTCATTCTCCTTCCAGCTGTTCTAGGCATAAACACCACTGTGGGAACTGGGGTTGGTAGTTTATACCAAATCCAGCAGGTCTACAACCACCTCTCCCTGGAGTTAACCAATAGCATAGAAATAACTAGCCATGCCTTAGAAGTCCTTAGACAGCAAATAGACTGCTACTACTGTGGTACTGAAAAATCATAGGGCATTAAATAATCAGTAGAGGGAGGGACATGCCTGTTTCTCAAGGAAGGATGCTGTTTCTATGTAAATCACTCCAGAATAGTCATAAAGAACATTCAAAACCTACAAAATGAACCCCACCAACTTCAGGAAGATGCAGCCTCTGGAGGCATCTGGCCTTTCTCATTCTCATGGTCCAGTATGTCATGCCTAGCCCCCTTTTGGTGCCTGCTTACCACCATCTTCTTTATCCTTTTAGTGGGACCATGTATCTTCCAAATTCCAACTAAGTTTATTTCTTCCAGAATCAGTGCCTTCTAGAACAAGATATTAATCATACATTGATTTCATCTAGTTCCAACCATGGTGTCAGACCCATCTTACCTCAAACTCAAAAGAATAGCCAGAGAGGTTTACACCTTATCAATCAGGGACTACTGCCCTGACAAGCAGGAAGCAACTATAGAAGAATGACCATTGCCCCTCAGCAGCCCCTTAAGAAAAAGGGTGTGAACTCTCTGAGGGGGGAGTTGAGGCAGGTTAGTACAGGGAAATGAGGAGAAGATGGGCCACAACATGGCTGAAAGACAACATGGATGACAGACAACATGGCCACAAGACCCCACTAAGACCTTGACCATGAGGTCCTAGTTGAGACTCTTTCTGGGGCCAAGGGGAGGCCCCAGAGAATTCCAAACAGGCCACTCCATTGGTCCCAGATAACCCCACTCAAAAGGCTTCACCATTGGCCATCACCATTGGTGGGGTAACTAATAACAGCTGTGTCCTCCTCCCTTAGCTTTATCAAGGGGAGGAGTAATTAATAGTTTAATAAAGGTAACTGCACAAACCAAATCACTCTCTCTGCCTAGAGGAGCCCACATCAAATCTTGGTGTATATTTCCATCCTTCTGTCCCATTTCTCAGCAAGCTCTGTTCTTTCCCCCCATTTCTTAATAAATTCTTTTTACTGGCCTAACAAAAATTTGCCAAACTAAATAGGTCTTATTGTGTGAACTGGGCTTAAATTGCATGTTCCAAATCCATCCATTACCTCTGAACTCACTATTAAATCAGATTAATTCAGTATTAGCTATTTTGTGACACACTTGTCCTATGAAGGTTCATTTTATCAAAATTAAGACTAGGTCGTATATTGTTCCCATCTTCACATGCATTGATTCATTTAATTAGTACAACAATCCTCTGAGAAAAAGCTATTATTACCTCCAACTAGTAGATGCTAGACCAGATGCTTGAGAGGTGATATCACCTGCCCAATGTCACACAGGTAGTAAAAGGTGAATTGGGTTTCAGACCTAGTCTGATCTTTTGTCTCTATTTGCCAGATCTGCTCTCACAAATACCACATACTTGTTTTGGCCTAACAACAGGCATTTATTGGCTCAAGGTTTTGAGGGTAAAAGGATTCCAAAATCAAGATGTAGGCAAGGCTTGTTTTCTGCCAGAGTATGTAATGTTCTGGAATTCATTGGGTTTACTGGAAATGGCTCTCCTTTTCTTGGCTCTTCTGATTTCCTCTGACTTGTGACTTCCTCCTGTGTGGCCATCTCCAGCTTCTGGTTCTGGTTTCTTCTCTTTATAAGGCCTCCAGGAATGAAGACTTAGACCCACCCTCATTCATTAGGCCCATAAATATAAGATAACATTTTCAAAAGTCCTCTTTAAATGGATTCACAGCATGGGGATGTGGATTAAGATTAAGAGCATGAGTTTTGGGAAATACTAATTCAACCTACCATACTGCTAAGCGAAGGGTTGAGGAGTAACTTTCCCCCTGTTGAATTTCAGCTCTGTCCTCTGACACCTGAGCTAATCACCTTCCAAGGCTGGGCTGAACTGGTACACTCCGTAAAGAGCCCAAGTCATCCCTCCCAGTGAATAGTCCTTTATTTAACCTCTGCTTCCAAGGCTGTCAGGCACTCTCTGGGTTTGCGGTGAGCTTGCAGTGTTGAGTTCACCAAGATCACCAACTGTAAACATTTCTTCTCCACATAAAGGGCTGAATGCTTCACTTGCTGAGCTGTGGAATACAAAGGGAGACATACAAGAATCCAGAATCACCAGGAGATGACAAACACAGACACACACATAATGACAAAGAAGGTAACCCAATATTAGAAAAAGAAGCCATTGTTTCTAGGTTTATGTGCAGAGACGTGAAAGTATTAAAGACTTTGCAACACTCTATAGTCAGTTACATCCTCCCAGTGCTTTTGAAACAAGCTCTCATATCTATGTGAGAAACATCACAGAGTGTTTAATGGGTACATGAGAATTCAGTGTATGGTCAGATCCCAGGGACAGATTATATCTGATAATTACCTAGATTGTCTGTACTAGACTGATCAGCTACTAGTCAGTTCAAGCAAAATAGTTAAACTAATTATTTATAAACATAGATTATCCTTCTTTCCCAGAGATGGAGTTCAAAGAAATCTTTGGTGTTTTCTAGGCTTTGAAAAGAGGTTCTAATCCAGCCCAGATTCAAAACAAAAACAAAAAGCATCTTAGAATACTCTATATGCATCATAAATATTTAAATATTTGCTGCTGATTTATACATTCAAAATTTTATGCTCAAATTTCAACACAAACTCATGAAATATTATTATGGGCCAGACTGCATAGAATTCTCTCCCTACTTACTCTCTTTGAGATAAGCTGACCTCATTGCTCATGTGGACACCATGCTAACAAGTCTGAAAATTGCATTTTCACATCTTCAAACTTAGAAATATTAGTTGATCACCATGTCCAGAGTTGGAAAACTCACACTCTCCATTCCGACTTTGAAGTGGCCAGCTCCACTTAATCCGAAGGCATAAATCCTCCCTGCAGAACTTAGATTATTACATTTTTATAATGATTGGAGTTTGCAGGGTTGGGACCAGAGGCCATCAGGGGCCTTGGAACTTCAGGAGGCCATGCAAGCAGGTGAAGAGTTTCCTGAGAGCAGAACATCTGAATATGCAACAGATGCTTACATTCAAAGCATTTTACATAGCACAGTACTCAGCTTAGACCCTGATGGTCTCCTTCCCGTGTTTCTCCCACTGTCTTTGGATACATAAACATTTCTTGTGTCAGTCTGCTTCTCACAGTCTATCTTTTCATTTGATTGTGCCATAAGTGTTGATTGGGCCTTGTTCATATCAGCCCATGGGAGATACAGTGTTGAACAAATCCATTTCCCTCAAGGATCCTACATTTTGAGAAGCAAACAGGTAATAGGCAAATAAGCATGCAAATAAAAGTTTTATTTGATTTCAAGTGATGATAAGGAGTATTAAGGAATATAAAGCAGAGGAAAGGAGATAAAGGAAGTCAATGGTATGCTTTGGATGGAAGGGTAAAGCAATGTCTTTAAGGAAGTAATATTCAAGAAAAAATGGAAAGAAATGACAACTGTTCCCTCATGCCTCCTTACATGCTTCTTTTGATCACAATCCATGTCTCTACCTTTCCAGATGATTTCCCTCTTACACTTCTGTTATGGATTGACTTGTGTCCCCCAAAAAGATATGTAGTTCCAAGTTCCAGTAACTCAGAATGTGAGTTTAATTTAATTTAGAATTTCCAGAACAAAACTAACACATTCAAACATCACTTGCCAATTATCGAAAGCCCTTAAGTCAAATTCAACATTTCCAAAATAATGTTACATAAAACATAAGCTACCAGGTAGTGTTAATGAGGGTGATAAGGAAAAGAAGATCAATGTCAGAATGTAAAAGATTGGTTAAAAAACTGAAGATACTTTTTAAATTGCAAGGTTTTCCAGAGTATTTACTATGCTAATAATTATCTCTAAGAGTGTAGTAGAGTAAGCAATATTTCACAAACCTAATTTACAAACTGTCTTGTAGAATGCTTTCTGGAATATCCTATCTGACTTAAGTCCTTCAGTTATACCCTTCCAATATCATCATATTTTCATATTGACTAAAAAGTGTACTGTACTCCACATGGAATGATATCAATAATATGTCAAACAATGCAACAGAATCTCTAATATTGCATTTATGAGATACCTGATGATTGAATGGCATTAATTTTATGTACATGTGGGTATTACATTAATAAAATATTCAGAAAATGTAACAATCTCTTCCACTATTTTTATGATGATTTGCTAGGTACTGGGATGTACAATTCTGCTGTGAGCAAAAAGTGATGGTGAGTCAGACATATTGTAATATATAATAACAAAAGAAGAGAAAAACTCCTACTAAGGTTCTAAGGTTCTGCAAATTCATTCTTTTTTTTTTTTTTTTAGGTACCAGGGCCAGGGGTTGAACCTAGGACCCCATATGCTCATATGTCAGAAGCTGGTTCTGAACCACTGAGCCACATAGCCTTCCCTGATTTGGTTTTTTTGTTTGTTTGCTTTACTTGTTTGTTTTTGTTCTCTTCAGGACCTCCTATCTAAGAGTCAGGTGCTCAACTGCTTGAGCCATATCCGCTCTCTCCTTCCTGATGATACATCAAAACCCTACTTTGGTTACCTCAAGAAGCTGAATATAGAACTGCTATATAATCCAGAAATCCCATTACTAGTAATATATTCAGAAGAACTGAAAGCAAGGACAGAAACTGACATTTACACACTGATCTTTTAGCAGCATTATTCACAGTTGCTAAAAGATGGAAGCAACAAAAATGTCCATCAAGTGATGAATGGATAAATAAAAGGTGGTATATACATACAATGGAATACTATTCAGCTGTAAGAAGAAATGAAAGTGGGATTTATATGACAAGATGGATAAACCTTGAGGACATTACATGAAATAAGCTGGACATAAAAAGACAAATATATGGTCTCACTAATATGAAGTACATATGATGAGTAAATTCATGGAGGTAAACTCTAAAGTATAGGTTACTAGGAAATAGAATGTGGGGTGAGAAAGGGAACTGATGTTTAATGTACACAGAATTTTAATAAGGTTTATTGTAAAAATGTGGAAATGAATAGAGTTGATGGTACATATTATAATGAGTATAACTAACACTGCTGATTTATACTTGTGTTTGTGGCTGAAAGAGATAGTCTGTGGATGTAAATGTCAATTGAAAGGAAGTTAGAGATGAGTCTAGTGAATGTATAACACAGTGATTTTGGTGGTGGATGAAAAGTATGGTTAATAGTATAAATATAAGAATATTCTTCAGGGAGCAGATGTGGTTGAAGCAGTTGAGCACCTGCTTCCCACATGGGAGGTCCCGGGTTTGGTTCCTGGTGCCTCTTAAAAAAAACAAGTAAAACAAAGTGAAAAAATAAAACATCTCAGGCGGGACAATGTGGTTCAATGGTTGAGTGCTGACTTCCCATATATGAGGTCCCAGTTCAATCCCCGGCCCCCAGTACTTCAAAAAATAAAAAATAAAAATAAAAGAATGTTCTTCTTTTACAAAGTTTAAGAATATGGTGGTACATGGGAAAATTACAACTAATGTAACTTATGGATGCTGGTTAAGATTAATATTGTAATATGTCTGCAGCAATAGCAAAGAAGATATATCAATTCTAAGGAGCAACAAATAAGGTGTATAAGAGGTTATGGGATTTTTATCTTTGTAGTAATGATAATGTTCTAAAACTGACTAAGGTGATAACAGCATAACAGTGTGATGAAAATGAGGGCAACTGAGGGTATACTTTAAATGGATTGTACAAAGCATGTGGTTGTATTAGACAGGAAATTCGGTGGTGGGAGAAGGATTGTGGTTAAGAGAACAAATATGAGAACATTCTTTCATGAACTATAACAAATATATAATACTAATACAGGGTGTTTATAATCAGGTGTGTTGCAGGAAAAATACACCAAATGTAAGATAATGGGCTATAGTTAGTTCATAGTTTGTAATAGTGTTTTACAATAATGCAAGATGTTAGTGGTGAAGTTATATATATATATTTATGATGATATGCATTTTGTTTTGTAAGTTCACAACTTTTACTATACATTTAATTTGTCATACAAATTTGTGTGGGAAAGATTGTAAACTACAATGTAAATTATAATCCACGCTTAGTGGCAGTGCTCCAAAATGTGTTTATCAATTGTAACAAATGTACCACACTAATGAAGGATGTTGTTAATGTGGGAAAATGTGGGAAGGGTAGGAAGCAGGGCATATGGAAATCCCCTATATTTTTTATGTAACTGTTATGTAATATAAGTATATTTTTATAAATTTAAAAAGTATATTTTAAAAAAATCTGCTTTGACTATAAGCCCTCCTAATTTTTGCTTGTCTCATCCTAATCCATAAGGATATGACACAAAATGACAATAATAGAGTAACAAAGTAAAAAATTTTATGAGATGATACAGAGTGTTATAGAAGGATTTGCTTAAGTAGGCTTACTTCATGCATGGAAGAAAATAACATGATACAGAGGTAAAAAGAGAAAAAAGAAAGCAAATTTTGTAGGAACAATTGCAACTTGATGTCTACTTTCTCAAATTCTAATACTGGAATTTCCAAAGTCTAATATAATTACAATTGGTCTACATTGATGTAACAGGGAAGACCATGAAAGCCAGTTCAAGTCACTCTCAAGACATTCTTGGCCAGCCCCAATAGCTAGAGTCATAAAAACTCCCACCCATGGCTGATCATGCCACCTGCTTAGTAATCTGTGAGTCCTCTAGGGATAAACTAGATGTAAGTGGTGAATGTAGAAACAAGAACTATGCAGAGAGTCTAGGTTCCATAAGCAATTCTGCATCATAACCATGTCTACATTGAAACATTTCTGAATGCTCCCTGGATACCACACCACCATGATGTATGGAGATTTTCATATTGACTAAAAATTACAGTTCCAACCCAGAAGGAATGATAACAACACTTTGCAAATAAATACAGTTTAATGGTGACCAAACCCATATTCTTCATTTCTGTTAATTATACTTCAGATGGATTGTTAAATACTATTGTTAAATAACAATGGATCCCAAACCGTGAATCTTTCCCACATTCAAAATACATTGCATTTTATTTGGATTTGCTCAGTATATATTAAAGTTTCAAATTAATGGATTCAAATCAGTTATAATTGAGATCTCACTGTGTGTTTTTCTCATATTATCTTCCAGATCATGCTAGTAGACTAAGACATGATGCAACAAATGGATCCATCACTTCAGAGTTCATTCTCTTGGGCCTTTTCTCTGGCTCCCAGCATCATGTCTTCCTCATCACCATTTTCCTCCTGATATTCTTGGTTGCCATCACTGGAAACTCCACCCTGGCCTTGTTGATCTGAGGGGATTCTCACCTCCACACCCCCATGAACTTCCTGCACCGTCAACTCTCCCTCTTGGACCTGACACTCATCTCCACCACTTTCCCCAAATTTTCACTGACTTCTTCTCAGGACATAGAGGTTTCTCTGACATCACCTGTTTTTGGCCAAATCCTTCTTTTTTTGATGCTAGGAGTGGCTGAGTGTGTTCTGCTGGCCCTCATGGCCTTCAACCACTACTTGGCCATCTGTAGGCCCCTCAGATATCAGATCATCATGACCCCCACTGTTTGTGTGCAATGCCTGCTGGGTCATGGAGTGGGGGTATTCTCATCTTCCTAATGCATACAATTTATGCTATGCATTTCTTTACTTGTGGCTCCAGGAAAATTCACCATTTCTTCTGTGAAGTTATGGCCCTTCTGAAGCGCTCTTGTGACCTATGACCTTTAACCTATGAGAATGTGGTATTGGTGTCAGGCACAGATTTCCTTCTTATCCCTTTTGGACTCATCCTGACCTACTGCAACCTTATCTTCCTTGCTCTCCTCCACATGAACTCTCCTAAGGGCAAAGACAAAGTTCTGGCCACCTATTCTTCCCAGCTTTGTGTGGTGAGCCTCTACTTTGCTCCAGCCATGATTATCTACATGACTCCAGCTTCCTCTCTCCCTGAGATGTAGACCATCATCTCTTTCTGTTTGACATTATCATCACTTCCATGCTGACCCCCCTCATCTATAGCTTGAGGAACAAGGAAGTGCTGGCAGCTTTAAAGAATGTGCTGGTGAGAAGGCTAATGTTTAAACAATAAAGGAGATGCTATTTTGCCTTAAATACACAGATTTTGTATTGTTCCCCACTTAGTGTGAGTGCATTTATGAAACACTGAACTATGGATTTCAATTTTCAACCACAAAAGGTAAATTATATTACTCCTGTCTTTTCAGCTTTCTAATAAGGTGAACTATGCTACAATGGGGAGAGAGGGTAGTAGCTATCAGCCACTTGATGTCCTATTTAACAGTGTTAGCCAAATTGACGGATCATAAAATAAATATCCAGGTTCCTGGGTACTACCCTAGACTTCATGAATCAAACTGGGTGGAGAAGAGGGCTGAGCATATGGATTTTAACAAGCTTTATATGATTTGAGATACCCTACTGAAAAATATGGTCCTAAGATACCTTTTCAACCCTATGTCCACACTCATCTTCAATACTCTCTGTACTGCAGCCATATTCACTTATTCAGCCTTGACCATTTAGATGATTTCATGAGTTACCATATTTGCTCTTCAGCATAGAACAACCTCTGCTGCCTGTGTGCATCTACTTAAATGCTACTCTTCAATAAAAATCTCTAGATTTTTAACTGGTTTTACTAGCTTCTTCGTTACTGCTTGACCTGAGTTCCCTTCATCTCTGGCTTAGAGCTTTTTTATGTTGTCTTGTATTATTATTTTTTCATAGAACTGCAGCCGCAAGCTTCCTTGTCCAGAGAAGCTTGAGTTTCAATCATCCTTGAATGTTCAATAGATTTTTTTGCACTTAGCATCTCAATAAATGTTGAATTCAAATGATTTCAATTGAATTCATATTATATTATTTGAGAACAGAAATTTGATCTCCTACTGTTTTCTACATCTAAATATATATACCCCAGGAATCTCTGGAACAGAACTAACTTCTTGGGTAGGGTAAGACTCAAATCTAGAAAGGCTATGAAACTAAATTGAGCATATCTTTGTTTATGCTAGTATTTATAGCACAATATAAAATGCACCTGTACATCTATCACATATTCCTAAGCATTTATCTCTAGGCTTTTGGTTATTTAAATTTCAATATCTGATAGACTTAAGGTGTTTGTTAAATTGTGTTCAACAATCATCCAAAGAGTTTACCCTATAGTTGACCTAAATGGAAACAGCAAAATTTTTGAGGACAGAGATGGGGTAAAAGTTTGGAGTAGAATCTAGAAATAAAAAACTCCCATAAGAAAAACAATCCATATAAAAGAAGTAGTAGCATTATCAGCATGGGTTGAAAGATCTAAGTTATGCTTTTGACTTCATCTTCTTATGTTAAGAATAGATCAATTCTAGATGTCTCAACTTGGCATTCACCATTCTCCATATTTAAGATTATCTTAAATGGTAAATCTGCCCTCTCATCCTTTTCAACATGAGCCTTCTGATTTACTTACTTAGGTCTATTTTTTTGCTGTTGTTGTTCCTCATTCATTCTTGTGGAAGGAAAAGGTTTCAAATCTTCTATTTGATTGCCTGATTAGTTTCCACTCATAAGAAAAAAAGAGATCTCAATGCTTTGGAGACAGTCGGTATAGTCCACACAGAGACACCAAATGTATTAATGTTTTAATGTAATAATTTATTAAAAATCACTTGGAAAACTTTTAAATATATAAATCCTATGGACTAACCCTCTGATATTCTAATTCACTATATCTTGAGTAGGGTTTGGAAATCATAATTTTTAACAAGCATGCAAAGTGATCCTGATTCTGGTGTTCTGAGGACCATAGTTTGAATAAAGTTTACCTAGAATCAGAAGATTGTAGAAGGAGGTGCTGATTATTTGAATCTGAAGTCTTTTAATTAATGAGCTTCATAGGCTATTCTAATCATCAAAGAAGTTTGAAAAGTGACTACTCTGGTGAAACTCTACATTTTTGCAGGTGAAAATATCGAGGATAAATCAAATTGTGACTCTGCTGAGTGGCTATTCAGTGAAAATATTTACATTTGTGCTCTAATATCCTGAGTCCTGAATAGTGAGCTTTCCATGTCACAACACAGCCAATGCATCCTCATAAAGAACATAATCACAGCTATCAAGTAGCACAATATTTAATTATTTGATACTGTGTAGGCTCCAAAGAGACAACCAAATACCTCCTGGGCCTCTTCTTTGACTCCTGATATCTTGGCTTCCTCATCACCATTGTCCTCTTGATTCTCATAGTGATTTAAAACTTGTCATAAAATCTTTTCTTCCCTCAAAATCTGTAAGTTAAATGTTTACAATTTTGAGTTATCTCTTCCAGTATGTAAATGGGTTGACAGAAGAATTTGAGAAGGACGTGTCAATAGGACCAACCTGTTGGATCTAAAATGTATCACGAGCAACACTCAACTGCCAATCAGTAGAGACTATTAGGATTCTGTGATCAGAGAAAACAATAGGCTATGCATTTCAAATGTGGCAAAATGATGATGCTTTCTGGTACTTCTCATAATTATTGCTCTCTGGAATGAAACGGTGATGTGAGAGTCTGTCTTTCTAATAGGAAAGTAATTTTGGATGCAACCCTTGAACTCCAAAATCTCCTGAATTCGAATTATTTTTGCAACTTTTAGAATTCAGATATTTATAGAGACCTATTGGAACCCACTGCAATGCTCTTCAATGGTGAGTAAAAAAAGGAAAACTATATCCCATTACTACCTCCAATTCTTTCAAGCTGCTCTTCTACTTTCAACCTCTGTTCTTCACAGTTATACAACTATGAATAAGTCACAAAGGCAGCCTTCCACATTTCAGGTTTCTTTTTTTCTGAATAATAAACTTTCATTTTAGAGCAGTTTTGTTTTACAGAATGATTGTACAGAAAATACAGAGTTCCTATATACTTCTCAACCTCCACACATCATTCCCCCTAAGATTAACATCTTGCGTTAGTGTGGTATATGTGCTGCAGTTGATGAACCAATGTTGGTACATTTTTAGTAAGAAAAGTCCATCATTTACCTGAAGTTTCACTATTTGTGTTGTATAGTTCTATAGTTTTTGGCAAGCATGTAATGTCATGTATCTGCCATTATAGTATCGTAAACCCCTCACTCTTTATAACACCAAACCAATATTCATTGAGTGCCTGCTCTGTGACAGGCACTGTGCTAGGATCTTCAAACAGCAGAAAGATAAGACACAACAACCCTCAACCCAAGTAAGCTCGCAGTCTGGTTAAGGCTGACTGATATAGTACAGAAGGGCCTGTGTCAGAAGGCAGTCAGGAGGGAGTGGGAAGTGCCAGGCTGGCAAACCTTTCCCAAGACCCAGTTGGGAATGTCAGGGATAATGAATTAGCCAGGGAATAATTAACATGATGTACTTTCCAAGTAAGGATAAACCCAAAGATTTGGGGACAGGACTTGGCAACAAGAAAGTTCCAGGAAGAAGAGTCAAGTGTGTGTGACATGAAGGAATGTGTGAGGGTAAGCACCTCATCTTTGAAAATGACCCACCCTTTTGTATCTCAGGCTGTTGTCATGGCATTAAGGAGCCATTTCTAATAAAACAGTGTGTGAACAAATGGGAGGTCTGAGTGATCTAGGAGCATGCCCAACAAGCAGCTTTAAAGACTCTTTGTGGAGACAAGTCACCTCAATAAAGGAGATTCCATACAAGCCTATAGACCAAACATATCCTCAAGAAAGAGAATTATATCTCCTATCTGAAGGTCCCATCTTGTGCTCAGGACAAAGATCTCTGCTGATGTCAGCCCACTCCTCACTTTCCAGCCTCTCTCTGTGTCCTGGCCTCATTTGCTAGCTACACTCCCAGTTTCAGACCTGTCCAGACCCTGAGACAGGCAGGGCAGAGACAGGCAGCCTGGGCTGCCAACCAGGGATTGTGCATGCTGCCTGCTTCCAGTGACCAGCCTGGACCTCTGGGAAAGCCACTGCATGACTACATGGCCCCCAGTGCTGGCCAGGTTAACAGCACAACTCCTGCCTCAATCCCCTCTCATGCTGCTTCAGAGCCACTGAAACAGACCTGGTAGTTGTCCTTCACATGCTTTATGTGATCTCATCAAAGCCTCATAAAACAACCCCCACAAAGTGTGAAGAATTGCCCCACATTGCAGATGAAGAAATAAGGCCCCAGGAGGTAAGATAAACTACCCAAGATTACCTAGCTGCTGAGCAGTAGAGGTGGGATTCAACCTGAGATGAATTCTAAAACTTCTGCTTTCCCCACTTGTTGTAAATCAGCGTGGAGTTTGACGGTGCTGGGAACGATCCAAAGAGAGATTGGGATCAGGGGACCTCACTCCATGTGGAATGCAGGCAAGTTTATTTAGATTGAAGCTACTTTTTATACTACCAAGCTGAAAACAAAAGTAGGGAGTTCTTCACTAGGTTCTCAGCTTGGTGCGTGAGAACGCTACCTGTTTGTGAGTTCCCAGACAAACTTTCCTGGGAACTTAGACAATAAC
>JAQZBX010024212.1:0-30317 GCA_029593785.1 Cabassous unicinctus
TTATGTATTTGCATCTTCTCTCATTTTTTCTTTGGTAGTCTAGCTAAGGGCTTTTCAATTTTATTAATCTTCTCAAAGAACTAGCTTTTGGTTTTGTTTATTTTTTCTAGTGCTTTCTTATTTTCAGTTTCTTTTAACTCTGCTCTAATTTTTGTTATTTCCTTCTTTCTACTTCCTATTAATTTTTCTTTTTCTAATTTCTCCAGTTGTACAGTTAGGTTTTTAATTTTAGCTTGTTCTTTTTTAGCATAAGCATTTACAGCTATAAATTTCCCTCTCAGCACTGCTTTTGTTGCATCCCATAGGTTTTGATACTTTGTGTTGTCATTTTCAGTCGTTTCAAGGTAGTTACTGATTTGTTTTGCCATTTCTTCCTTAACCCACTGATTGTCTAAGAGTGTGGTGCTTAACTTCCAAATCTTTGTGCCTAATCTGGTTCTCTGAGCCTTACTGATTTCCAGCTTTTTTCCATTGTGGTCAGAGAAATTTCTTTGAATAATTTCAAATTTCTGAATTTGTTGTAAATTGTTCCATGGCCTAGCAGGGGGTCAATCCTGGAGAATGAGCCATGTTTGCTCATGAAGAATGTATATCCCACTGTATTTGGTTGTAATAGTCTGAATATGTCTATTAGGTCTAGATCTCTAATGTATTACTCAAGGTCTCAGTTTCTTTGTTGATTCTTCATTAAAATGTTCTGTCTAATGGTGATAATGATGTGTTAAAGTCTCCCACTATAATTGTAGAGGCATCTATTTCTCCATTAGTTTTTCCAATGTTTGCTTCACATATATTGAGGTACCTTATTAGGTATATAAATGTTTATTATTGTTCTTTCTTCTTGATAGATTAACACTCTTATTAATATATAGTGCCTTTCTTTGTGTCTTACAATAATTTTGCATTTAAAGTCTATTTTGTTTGATATTAGTATAGCTACTCCCACCCATTTTTTGGTTATTGTTTGCATGTAAAATTGTTTTCCAACCATTCAGTTGCAACCTTCTTGAGTCCTGGGTCTAAAGTGAGTTTTTCTCTATGTGACTTTTCTGTATCCTAAAGCTTCTTTGAAAATAAAATGAAAAAAATAAGGCACTAGGGGAATATATGGAAGAAAATGTCACTGTACGTACAAGACAACAGATCCCATGGTGATGAAAGACACAATGTCTAAAAAAAATTTTTATTATTTCACTTTTTAAATTTGTTTGTCTTTTACTGGTTATTTTTTAAATTTTCATTTCATTTCCTTTTTAATAGTATTTAGCTATTTGGTTGGCTTAATTTTTGTGGAGGTTTTGGATCACAGAAGGATCACAACAGTGGCAGGGGAGATCACTGGTGCAGGGTGAGTGATGGGGGGATGTAGGGTAAGATGTTTTCCTAAGACATGACTCTAAGACAGATGTATGTTCAAGTGTTCATGGGGCATTGTCTTGGTGGATAGAGATCCACGCAACAACTGAAAGAACATTGAATTTCCATCCTTGGGAGTTCAGCTGCATTCTCTAATTGGACAGCAAGAATCTTCTGAGTGCAAGGGCAGTGCTTAGTGAAGGAATCAGAACTTTATGCAAGGCACTTGATAATGATGATTGTATTTGTGAACATTTTCTTGTGAAATTGAAAGCCTAGTATTACATATTGTCTAAGAATTACCTCCTGAAAACCCCCTTATTGTTCAAATGTGGACTCTCTCTGAACCAAACTCAGCATATAAATGTATCACTTTCCCCCTGTGTGAGATATAACTTCCAGTGAAGAAACTCCCTGGCACAGAGGGATTATTACCAAGCCTCAACTAGCAATGCATCTGGAAAAAGACCTTGACTGAAAGGGGGAAATGGTAAATACAAATGAGTTTTTATGGCTAAGAGATTTCAAAATGAGTTGGCGGGTCATTCCAGAAGTTATGCTTATGCAAGTCTCAGCAGTATTGCTTTGATTGCTACATTAAACAGTGCCTAAAATAGCAGGGCTGCTGAGGACTCTAGAGACATCCAGAAACTATAACCAGGGCACACAGCTCAGGAATTTGACATCCTGTTATTGGGCCTTACTTTGGAATTCATGCTCCACAGTGTAACCGTTTGACTCATTTATAGGTTTTCTACACATGGCTCTTCTGCCCCTTTTATTTGAACCTATAATTAGCACAATACTTCTTAAATATATGTCCCAGAGACTTAAATCTTTTGTCAGTTCATGTGCCAATTGAGCCCTGAATTACAGTAGAGTTGCAACACCTACTCTCCAATTCATTTGCCTTGCCCAGGGCAATTAACAAGGAAATGATGATGGACAACACCCATCCCAAGGAAAAGACAGTGTCTGCAATTGCAAGCAAGATAATTCCATTCATCTGCTCAATGGGATCTAAGGTCCCTCTCAATTAGAAACATAGTGGGCATCACCATCCCCAAATCTTCAAGATTGAGGACTGAAAAATGGAATAAAATACACGTTATTATTCTATTATAAATTTATTATTTGTCTAGCAATGGAAGAACTCTTATCATTGATATAAAGGCAGTGACCACTAGAGATTCTGAGGAAATAGAAATGGAAGAATAGGTGTAATTTGGGGGCATTTTCAAGACATTGGAATTGTCCTGTAAGGCATTGATGCATTGATGGATACAGGCCATTGTATATTTTGTCATAACCTGGAAAATTGTGCTGGACACAGTGTAAACCACAATGTAAACTGTAGTCCATGGTTAGTAGTAATGCTTCAAGATGTGCTCATCAATGGTTACTGTATACCACAGTAATGGAGGATGTTGTTAATGTGGAAAAGTGTGGGAGAGGGAGGGAGTGGGACACTTAGGAATCCCTTCTATTTTTTTAAATTTTTTATTGTGGGTAAAAATCAAATTTTTCACAATACATACCAATATTTGTAAAATGATATATAAATACATACGCATATATGGGCATTTGCTTACATAAATGTTATTTATATATGCATATATATATGTTTGTTTGTTTTTTAAAGGTGCTTAGATTACCTAAATATTACTCAGAAATTATAGGGATTCCCATGTTCCCCACCTCCCACACCTCCCACAACACCCCACACAACCATCCTTCATTAGTGTGGCACAACACCCGCAAAGGATATACACATCCTGGGGCCTTGCCACCGAGCATAGACCACAGTTCACATCATAGACCACACTCTCTCCCACACAGTTCTGCATGGCATATGCTGATGCAAAGTGCCCTACATCCGTCACCGCAATGCCACTCAGGACAACTCCCAAGTCCCAAAAAAAGTCCCTGTATTTCAACTGCTTCTCCCCTCCCTGCCCCAAAAATGTCCAGTGGCCACCAGCTCCACCTCACTGTTAAAATTTCTTCCATTGCTTGAATCACAATATATCTAAAACAGAACACCACCAAGTCCATTCTAGTCCATAGCTCTTTCCCCAATCCTGAGGGGAATGGGAGGGTAATGTCCACTCATTCTCCAAGTGAGAGAGGGCTTATATCCCATGGATATGGTGGATGGGATTATTCTGCCTGCAGCTGCAGGCCCTCTCCATTCCCTGGGATGGACATTGCCCATCGTCGTCTCCTCGCCAGGCGACTTGGATGAGTCCATTGAGCTGTAGGGTAGGAGTTGTAGCTCCACCGAGTTTCCAAGCACAGCTGGCACATAGGTAGGCCAGAGGCTCCAGTCTCTGGAAGTACACCTAAAAGCTCCAGCATCACATATAGGTTTGAATAGAAGGGACTGATGGACCATGTGCAAGGAGGACTTATTTGAGTCCAACTCTGTCACTCTCAGGAATGCAGATACCAACGAAGAGCCCACTAATTATGTATCAATCTATAGGGCTATCCCCACTTATATAGGACCTGGGTGTCTCCAGAGCACTCAGGAGCCCCTCTGTGTGGGGTAATATCCACTTGGTGTTCTATGAGATCCTACTGAGGTGTGCGTAAGCGTTGCCGCTGGGATGCCCTCCTGACTCTCTTTGAAGTCTCTTAGCCATGTGAACTCATTTCTCTTTACATTTCCCCCCTTTTATTCAAGGTCTTTTCAATCATATTGCCAGATGTCACTTGGTATTAATCCCTCATTGCCAGGGAGGCTCATCCCTGGGAGTCATGTCCCATGTTGGGGTGAAGGTAATGCATTCAAATGCTGAGTTTGGCTTAGAGAGAGGCCACATTTGAGCAACAAGGGGGCTCTCAGGTGGCAACCCTTAGGCACCCAATAATACTAGGCTAAGTCTCAGTTACAAAAGCAAATATTCCTAAGGCTAGTACTCAATAACAAGAACCCATCAGTGGGCCATCCTCTTTTGCCAGACACTGCCTCTGCACTCAGGGGACTGTTGCTGCTCCCTTGTGGAATATGGCAGAACTCTCCAGGCTGGGAATTCAGATTCCCTCATTTTTTGAGTAATTGTCTACACACTGTGACCATACCCCATCCCTTGATCATTTGAACAATTTATATCTTTCATGTATATTCAGATGGACTTACTCCCATGAATCCCCCATCCCAGACACCCTCCACCAAAGATCCTCTGCAGCCCCCCTAGTAACCCTTCTGTGATCTAAACCTTCCTTGAACATGAAGCCCATATAATAATGAAATACTATTAATAGGAAAAAGAAATAATAATGATAAGCTTAAATGCAAGAGATAAGTACAAGGAAACTCAGAAGAAAAAAAAAGAAACTAAACTAAAAATAAAATATAATTAGTGGATAGGGACATTTAAAAAAATGGGGAAAAAATCCTCTTTTAAAAAAATTTATTCTTTTTTCTTTTTATCACCGTATTATCGGATGTCCAGTGTACCGTGACACCTTCACCCTCTCATTCCCCAGTGTCTCCCAAATTTTGATTTAATTTTCAAAGAAGGTTTAGGTCACAGCAAAGTCACACAAGAGTACTAGAGGCTCCCACATACCCAACCTCCCTCCTCCTTCCCCACCCCATATTAAAACCTTTTTTTTAATGGATGTTAGCATTGTTATAACTGTTATACAGATAGTAAAATATAGCAACTAAACATTTTCAATGGTTTACAGTATAGTTTACAATTTAGACTGTACAGTTTAATAATTTTTGATGATATTTCCATGTCCTGTGTCCATTAATGTAAGGTAATGAAGAATATTTCACATGACCCCTAAATACCCCATTTGATCTTTTCTGTTCCTTTCTCCCCACCCCCTGGGGCATATGACTCTCCCCTGCCTTGGCTCATGGGATGACAAGATTCATAGTTACATGCCCTGGGTATTCTAACCAGCCCTTCCTAATCTACCCACCTGTAAACCCTGCACCACCAAACCCAGTAAAATCTCTACCCACATGTCATATCCTTCAATATGTAACTAAACTCTATCAATTTACCATAGATTATGTCCATATGGGTGATGACTAGCAACCTACCCTTCTCTCTCCCTCCCTTGTTAACCTATCTTTCAGTAACTGGTTCTCAGAAACTGTTAACTTTCCTCAATTCAAATCAATGAGGTCATAAACTGGTCATCCTTCAATGCCTGACTTGCTTCACTCAACATAAGGTCTTCAACATTCATCCATGTTACTCCATTTGTTAGCACTTTATTCCTTCTAACAGCTGAGTAATATTCCATTGTATGTATGTACCACATTTTGTTTATCCATTCATCTATTGATGGGCACCGGGGCTGATTCCAACTTTTGGCAATTGTGAACAATGCTGCTATGAACATTGGTGTGCAGATATCTTTTTGTGTTTTTGCTTTCAATTCTTCTGGATATATACCCCGCAGTGGAATTGCTGGATCATATGGAAGATCTATCGTTAGTTTTCTGAGGAATCGCCATACTGTCCTCCACAGTGGCTGGACCATTCCACAATCCCACCAGCATAGGATGAGTGCTCCTATTCCTCCACATCCTCTCCAACACTTATATTCTGCTGTTTTTTAATAACTGCCATTCTGATGGGTGTAACATGGTATCTCATTGTGGTTTTGATTTGCATTTCCCTAATAGCTAGCGATGGTGAGAATTTTTTTCATGTGCTTTTTAGCCATTTGTATTTCTTCTTTGGAGAAGTGTCTCTTCAGGTCACTTGCCCATTTTTAAAATGGGTTGTTTGTCTTTTTATTTTCGAGGTGGAGAATTTCTTTATATATGCAGGATATTAGGCTCTTATCAGATATATGATTGCCAAATATTTTCTCCCATTGGGTAGACTGCCTTTTTATTTTCTTAATAATATCCTTTGAGGTGCAGAAGATTTTAATTTTGATGAGATCCAATTTATCTATTTTTTTCTCTTGCTGCTCATGCTTTGGCTGTGAAGTTCATGAAACCATTTCCTATTACAAGGTCCTGTAGATGCTTCCCTACATTATCTTCCAAGATCTTTATGGTTTTGGCTCTTATAAGTAGATCTTTGATCCCTCTGGAGTTAATTTTTGTATAGCGTGTGAGATGGTATTCTTCTCTCATTCTTTTGGATATGGATATCCATATCTCCAAGCACCACTTTTTAAAGAGGCCATTCTTTCCCAACTGAGTGAGCTTGGTGGCCTTGTCAAATATCAGATGACAGTATATGCAAGTATCTATATCAGAACTCTCAATTTGGTTCCATTGGTCAGTAAGTCTATCCTTGTGCCAATACCATGTGGTTTTAATCACTGTAGATTTGAAGTATGTTTTAAAGTCAGGTAATGTGATACCTGCAACTTCATTTTTCTTTTTCAATATGTCTTTGGCAATTCGGGGCCTCTTACCTGTCCAAATATATTTTTTTGTTTAGTTTTTCCTGTTCCTTAAAAAATAGTGTTGATTTTTATTGGGATTGCATTAAATCTGTAGATTAGTTTGGGTAGGATAGACATCTTGATGATGTTTAGTCTTCCTATCCATGAACAGGGAATCTTTTTCCATTTATTTATGACTTCTTTGATTTTCTTTAACAGTGTTGTGTAGTTTTCTGTATATAAGTCCTTTACATCTTTAGTTAAAATTATTCCTAGGTATTTGATTCTTTTAGTTACTATTTTCTTGGTTTCCTCCTGAGATTGCTCGTTATTGGTGTACAGAAATGCTACTGATTTTTCAGCATTGATCTGATAGCCTGCAACATTACTGAACTCCTTTATAAGTTATAGAAGCTTTTTTGTAGATTTCTCAGGGCTTTCTATGTATAGGATCATGTAGTCTGCAAATAATGAAATTTTTACTTTTCCTTTCCAATCTGGATGCCTTTTATGTCCTTTTCTTGCCTCAGTGCTCAGGCAAGTACATCTAAGGCAATGCTAAATAGGAGTGCTGATAGAGGGCATCCTTGTCTTGTTCCCAATCTCACAGGGAAGGCATTTAGGATTTCACCATTGAAAATGATGTTGGCTTTGGGTTTTTCATATATAACCTTTATCATTTTCAGAAAGTTTCCTTCTATTCCAATCTTTTGTAGTATTTTTATCAGTAAAGAGTGCTGTATTTTGTCGAATGCTTTTTCTGCATCTACAGATATGATCATGTGGTTCTTTTCTTTCAATCTGTTTACATGGTGTATTACAATGATTGATTTTCTTATATTGAGCCACCCTTGCATACCCGGGATGAAACCCACTTGGTCATGGTGTATAATCCTTTTGATATGCTGTTGAATGTGATTAGTAAGTATGTTGTTGAGGATTTAACATCCAGGTTCATTAGAGAATTTGGTCTGTAATTTCCTTTCTTGTGGTATCTTTGTTTGGTTTTGGTATTAGGGTAATGTTGGCATCATAAAATGAGTTAGGCAATATTCCTTCTACTTCTATTTTTGGAAGAGCTTATGCAGAATTGGTGTTAGCTCTTTCTGGAATGTTTGGTAGAATTCAGCTGTGAAGCCATCTGGTCCTGGGATCTTCTTAATTGGGAGGTTTTTGATGTCTGAATCTATCTCTTTACTTGTAATTGGACTATTGAGTTCATGAATTTCTTCTTTCTTCAAAGTAGGCTGTTTGTGATTTTCTAGAAACTTGTCGTTTTCTTCTAAATTACCATTCTTGTTGGCATATAATTTTTCAAAATATCCTCTTATGATACTCTTTATTTCTGTGGGGTCAGTAGTGATATCCCCTTGCTCATTCCTTATTTGGTGTATTTGCATCAGTTCTCTCTTTTTCTTTTTAGTCTGGCTAAAGGTTTGTCAATTTTATTGATATTCTTGAAGAACCAGATTTTGGTTTTGTTTATTGTTTCTAGTGCTTTCTTATACTCTATTTCATTTAGTTCTGCTCTAATCTTTGTTATTTCCTTATTTCTACTTCCTTTTGGTTTAGTTTGTTGTTGTTTTTCCAATTCCTCCAAGTGTGCAGTTAGGTGTTCAATTTTACTCTTTCTTCTTTTTTAGTATATGAATTTATGGCTATGAACTTCCCTCTCAGGACTGCTTTCGCTGCATCCCATAGGTTTTGATATGTTGTGTTGTCATTTTCATTAGCTTCAAGGTAGTTGCTGATTTCTTTTGAGATTTCCTCCTTGACCCACTGTTTTTCTAAGAGTGTGTTGTTTAACTTCCATATCCTTGTGCCTAACTTGTTTCTCTGGCCCTTAGTGATTTCCAATTTCATTCCATTGTGGTCAGAGAAATTAGTTTGTATACTGTCAATCTTTCTGAATTCATTGAGTGTTGTTCTGTGGCCTAGCATGTGGTCTATCTTGTAGTATGATCCATGTGCACTCCAGAAGAATGTAAATCCTGCTGTATTTGGGTGTAGTGTTCTGTATATGTCTATTAAGTCCAGGTCCTCTAATGCATTTTCGAGAGCCTTTGTTTCTTTAGTGATTCTCTGTCTAGATGTTCTGTCTAATGATGATAACGGTGTGTTAAAGTCCCCTGCTATAATTGTAGAAGCATTTATTTCTCCATTTAGTTTTTCCAGGGTTTGCATCATGTATTTTGAGGCACCTCAATTAGGTGCATAAATGTTTATGATTGTTCTCTCTTCTTGAGAGATTACCCCTTTTACTAATATATAGTGTCCATATTGGTCTCTTATGATAGTTTTGCATTTAAAGTCTATTCTGTCTGATATTAGAATAGCCATTCCTGCCCTTTTTGGCTATTTTTAGCTTGTAAAATGGTTTTCCAGCCATTCACTTTCAGCCTCCTTGAATCCCTGGGTCGAAGGTGGGTTTCTTGTAGACAGCATATAGATGGATCATATTTCCTTATCCATTCTGCCAATCTGTGTCTCTCGATAGATGAATTTAGTCCATTAACATTCAGTGTTATTACTCTTAATGAATTTCTTGCTTCAGCCAATTTTCTTTGGGTTAATGTATGTCATTTGTTGTTTTGTTTTTGTTTTTTGTCTTTTTAGTTGCTTTTAAACTCCCCTCCAACTCTCTCTCCCTTGCTTTTTCCTTTCAACTTGTAGAACTTCCTTTAGTATTTCTTGAAGTGCAGGTTTCTTATTGACATACTCTCTTTATTTCTGTTTATCTGTGAATATTTTGAACTCTCCATCAATTTTGAATGCCAGTTTTGCTGGGTTGAGAATTTGTGGCTGGAAGTTGCTTTCTTTTAGTATTTTGACTATGTCATACCACTGTATTCTTGCCTCCATGGTTTCAACTCAGAAATCAGAACTTAATCTTATTGTACCTCCCTTGTATATGATGGTCCTCTTTTCTCTTTCTGCCTTTAGGTTTTTCTCTTTGTCTTGAGCATTGGACATTTTGACAAGTATATGTCTTGGAGTTGGCCTGTTGGGATTTATACTGTTCGGGGTGCGCTTTGCTTCCTGGATCTGCACATCCATCTCTCTCAATAGAGTTGGGAGGTTTTCAGCCATTATTTCCTTCAACACTTCTTCTGTTCCCTTTCCCTTCTCTTCTCCTTCTGGGATGCCCAAAATGCTTATGTTTGAGTGTTTTGTGTTGTCGGCTAATTCCCTGAGTCCCTGCTGGAATCTTTCTATCTTTTTGTCTATTTGTTCTACTATTTGTTTTATTTCAGATGTATTGTCTTCCACATCACTAATTCTTTCTTCTGCCTATTCAAATTTGCTGCTTTGTGAATCCAGCCTCTTTTTTATTTCTTGGATTGTGCCATTGATCACCATCATATCCATTATCTTTTAGGGAGTGTTTACAATTTTTTCAGTATGTTCTCCCAGTGTCTTCTTTATATTCTTAATCTTTTCCTTCGCTTCTTGAAGTTGGTCCATGATATTTGTTTGAAAGCTTTGATTAGTTATTCGCTGTTCTGCATCACTTCCTGGTTTTTAGTTTGTTCATTGGATTGGTCCATATATTCCTGTTTCTCAGTGTGGTTTGCAATTTTTCTCTGCCCTCCTGTCATCACTTTATCTTGATGGATTTATTCAGTTGATTAGCTTCTCTAACTGCTCTAGAGTTTTATTTAGCTGGTGGTTCTGCATGTGTTAAGTTTTCTTTTATTTTATTTCCTTGCTTCTTTCTATGTTCCCATGAAGGCAAAAGATTAGGGCCAGAGGAATTGAAAGATGTGAGAAAGGAAGAAGGATAATAGTAATATTGATAAAAGTTAGAAGACGGGCCAAATAAGACTTAATGAAATGAATATTTAACTCATGTACGCAGTGTAGAGTAACAGGGAAAAAAGTGGAGTACCTTCAATGGACTGGGAAACCAAATACAGGAATATATATATAATGAATTTCAAGGCTAGATTCATGAGGAGGGAGAGAAAGAGTTAAGAAAGGGCTGATATGAAAGAGTTAATATTAATTAAAAAAAAGAAGAAAACAAAATAGAGGGAAAAGAAATTGACACCCTTGAGTTTTGGGCATATGGAAAAATGTGATATTTAATAGCCACAACAGAAAGCAGAAGGCAGAAAGATGAAGGAAGGATAAGAGATAGTTTGGAATACAGAATCAATATATAGAAAGAATAGGAAATTACTGAAGAAGAATCAAGCAAAGAAGAGACAAGCTTGCAGCACTTAATTAAAAAAAAAATGAAACAAAAAAGAAAGGGGGGAGGAAAGAGGAAAGAAAAGCAAGAGACAACAAATAAACAGAGAAAAACCAAACAAACACACAGGCAAGCAGTCAAACAAAGCTAAGGGAGTCAATATTCCATTGGGGTCCCCATGGATCCTTTCAGCCTGCTTGTGCTTATCAATCAATTTCCCCACAGCATTCTATATGCAGGTCCTGAAGCATCTTTTGTCTATTAAACTAAATTAAAAAGAATTTATTTTTCATTTATTAAAGTGACCATCTTTTTTTTTTTTTTTTGGTGTAATACAGGACCAAAAATAAGTCCTCCTCTAGACCACCCCCCTCACGGAGGGGACTTTAACTGGGCTCAGGGAAACTAATCAAGCACTTCCTAATTTCTGGATTCCCCAGGGAAGCTAAAGTTCTGATGTTTGTCAGTGCAGAGCACTAATAACGGCTGACTCCACCCTTCTGGCTCAGAGCCCCAGCATCACCGGGATGCTGGTAAATCAGGTTTACTCAGCAGATTCACCTGTCCCCTCAGCCTGGCACTGTTTCAAGCCTGCCTATCTGCTCCCCAAAGTTATCAGGGTGTCCAGGCAGCCAAATCGACAGCAAAAATATCCCCTCTCTGCTTTCTGTCAGAACTCTCCCTCTTTCAGAGAGTGCTCCCTCTCTCCAGCTCCGTGGGGCCCGGGGCTTATCCCTGGGCAGCTAGTCAAATCAACTCCCTCAGCAGATTCACCCGTCCCCTCCGCTGGGTACCGATTCACTGTAGCTGTTTTGTTCGTCTAAGCTGCAAGGAGCTTCAGACAGCCAAATCCCCAGAAAACAAATCTCTCTTGCCAGAGTCCTGCCCCTCAGAGAACACCCCCTCCCACTGGGCCCTGTCACCCAGTTACCGGATGGGAGTCGTGGTTACAACTGGCTTTTTTTTTCCCCCTAAGGGTGGGGGTCAGCCGACTGTGTTAACCACCACAGGCAGGCTTAAAACTGAAGAATCTCTACCATTCAGCCCATGCCGTCGATCTGCCCAGATAGATGTCCCAAGCTTCTCACTCCACATGCCCACAGCACGGACCCACAGGCAGGACCCCATCCACAATCCGCCATGCACTCAGAGCTCTCCACGGGTGCCCTCCTAAACCAACACCTCTATTTTTTACATAACATTCATGTAACCTAAAGCGTATCTAAAAAAAAAAAAACAAAGAAAAAAAAACAAAGTGAGTTTCTTGTGGACAGCACTTAGAGGGGTCATACTTCCTTATCCGTTTTGCCTATCTTTGTCTTTTCTTTGGAGAGATTAATCCAATGATAGTCACTGTTATTATTGTTAAGGCACTACTTACACAGCCATATATTTTTTAGGTTTATATATATCATATGTTGTTTTTATTTCTCTTTTAGTTTTTGTGTCAATATTATCAATAATCTTCCTTCCTACACTTTCCTCCAACTCTATCTCTCCTGTTTTTTCTTTTTTTTTTTTCCTTTCAATCTGCAGAACTCCCTTTAGTATTTTTTCAAGGGAAGGTTTCTTGTTGACAAATTTATTTCTCTTAATTTCTGTTTAGCTGTGAATATTTTGAACCCTCCACCATTTTTGAATCCCAACTTTTCTCAATACAGAAATCTTGGCAAAGATTTTTTTTCTTTTAGCACCTTAACTATATCACACCATTGCCTTATTGCCTCCACGGTTTCAAATGAGAATCAGCACTTAATCTTTTGGGCTTCCCTTGTATGTGATGGATCTCTTTTCTTTTGCTGCTTTCAGTATTCTCTCTTTGTCTTGACCATTGGACACTTTGATAAGTATATGTCTCACAGTATATCTGTTAGGATTTATACTGTTTGGACATTGCTGGGCTCCCTGGACATGTACATCCATGTTCCTCAAAACTGTTGAGACATTTTCAGCTATTACTTCCACCAACACTTTTTCTGCCACTTTTCCCGTCTCTTCACCCTCTGAGATACTTATAATATGTATGTCTGTGCATTTTGTGGTGTCATTCAAATCCTTGAATCACTGCTGGATTCTTCCTATCTTTTAATCTGTCTATGCTAGTATCTATCTGATATCAGATGTAATGTCTTTGAAATCACTGACTCTCTCTTCTACCTGTTCAAATCTGCTGTTATGTGCTTCCAGAGTATTTTTTATTTCTTGCATGTGACATTCATCACCATCAGATCCATTATCTTTTTATGTACATTTACAATTTCTTCAGTATGTTCTCCCAGGTCTTCTTAATGTCCTTTATCTCTTCCTTCATATCATTAGTTTGATTCATGATAATTTTTTGGACATCTTTTATTAGTTGTTCCACATTCTTCATCTTCTTCTTCTTCTTCTTTTTTTTTTAGTTTTTTCATTAGATTGGTTCATGTCTTCCTGTTTCTTAGTATGCTTTGTAAATTTTTGTTGCTGTCTAGGCATCTGTTTATCTTCATGGGCTTATTCATATGGTTAGCTTCTATTTCTACTCTAGGGTTTATTTTTTTATTTTTATTTCTTGTGGTAAGTTTCCTTTTTGACCCTTGATTCCTCTTATTCCATATCCTTGTGGTTGTCTGTATTCCCTTGGGAAAAATGTTAAGAACAGAGAAAAGGAAAGAGATAAAAAGAAAAAGAATAATAGTTATAATAATAAAAAAGATAGAATAGGAACCATACAAGAGCTAAGGAAATAAATAAATCATATGATTAAAATCATAAAAAGTACAAAGAAATAAGACTAAAAAAGGTGGAATAGAAAATTGAAGCAAGAAACAAAATAGAGAAAAAAATTAGAATGAGTTAAAAGGCCAGAAAGATGAGAAAAGAAAAAAAAGAAAAAGAGAGAGAGAGAGAAAAAGAAAAAATGAAGACCAAACAAGAAGAGGGGGAATGAAAGAAAAGCAAGAGAAGATAGAATACGGAAAAATGCAAGAAAGAAAATAAATAAAGTAGGTAGAAAAAAAATAAGTAAAAGAAAAAAGGAAACAAAGTGGAAAAGACAACAAACAAGAAGCAAAACAAAAACAATGACAATAACAACAAACAACCCAGGAAAAATAGCATTCCCTCTTAGGCCTCTAGGGAGCTGCTCAGGCTGCTGGTAGTCATCAATCAATCACCCTGAAACCTCACCTCTGTGGGTTTGGTATCTGGTTTTAGTGAATAAAATAAAGAAAATAAAAAGAAATGTTAAAAATTAAAAATAACAGGTCAAAAACCCTAAAACAAAAGAAAAATTTAGTCTATAGATTCATGTCATAAGCTGCCAGCTTGTTGCCTGATAACTTGGTGGCCCAATCTCTGTATTCCCTTTCTTAGGAGTTACTAGGAATCAAACCAGTGACCTTGTATATGTAAAGTGGGAATTTCTATGCAGAACTACACCCCCTCCACAGGTTAGGTAGACATCTGAAAGCTTATCTGGCTCTTCCCACCCCCATTCCCTCGGGTGAGTTAAGCTTCTAACAGTTTGCCAGAGCAGGGTTAGTTAGGTGCCTGTCTCTGCCTCCTCACTGAGCTAGCTCCTCTCTCTCCCGGGGTAGCTGGGTGTGACAGCCTGCCTTATCAGATCACTCCTCCCCTCTCCCTGGGGCCACTAAAGTTCTGGTTGGGGTCTTTTTTGAGATTCAAAGGGGGCTCACTTGGCTAAACCCACTGAAAGGCAACCACTCTCCACTCTCTGCCAGACCCCTTTGCCTCCCAGGGAACATTATTTCCCACTTAGTTGGCTGCAGTGAGTCAGGGGTTTTACTGAGGCTATCTCCCTTGAGGGTGAGGTATATGTGCCATTCCCAGCCACAGGGGTGAGTAATTCATGGTTTTCCTTTGGCCTCTTTGTCTCTCTGTCCCTCTCCCTCCTAGATAATATGCAGCACTGTCCTATTCTGCATATCCCCTGACCAGCTCCCTCCAGTAGCTTTTTGCCCTTTCACCATTGTTTTTTTGTGAGTTCTGCCTACCTACTTCAATGCCATCTTCCAAGATCCAGTACAAAATTTGACTGACACAAGAAAGAGGGTCATATCACTAAGAATTCTCTATATTTTTTTAGCTTAAAAAATTTATAAAGGAGATTTAGATGATATAAATGCTACTTTGAAAATATAAGGGATTCCCTTATACTCCACCCCCTCTCCCTTCCATAATTTCCCCCATTAACAATATCTTTCATTAATGTGGTACACTTGTTGCAATTGATGAACATATACTGAAGCATTGCCACTAGTCATAGTCTATACACTATGTTGGACACTTTGCACTGCACAATTTTATAGGTTTTTCAAGATGTATAATGGCTTCTGTCTGTCATTGCAATATTATGCAGAACAATTCCATTGTCACAAAAATGCTCCATATTACACCTATTCTTCCTTGTCCCTCCCCTCAGAACCTCTGGTGACCACTCTCTTTATATCAATTATTCAAGTTCTTCCATTACTAAAATAATTATGTCTACTTTAGTCTATTGCATATCCCCCTTATGTTTGTTTGTTCCTCTATCTTGAAGATTTGGGGATAGTGATGCCCACTCTGCTTCCAATTGAAAGGGGCCTTAGATCTCATGAGGCAGATGGAACTGTCTGCTTGAAGTTGCAGATACTCTCTGCTTCTTGGAATGGGCATTGTCCATCATCAACCTTTTGTTAGTTATCCTGGGGAAGTCTGATTTACTGGAGAGTAGGTGTTGTCTGGAACTCTGCTGAGATTCAGGGTTCACTTGGCATGTGAACAGACTGAAGATTAAGTCTCTGGGACATATATTTAATGGGGGGAAGGCACTGAATTTATATGCTTAGTGTGGCTTAAAGAGAGGCTACATTTGAGCAACAAGGAGGCCCTCAGGAGGTAACTCTTAGGCAATATCTATTACTAGGCCAAGTTTCAATTTCACAAGAGCAAAGTTTGTATGTATAAGCATCAATATCAAGGGTCTGGAGCATTGGTCCACCCTCCTTTGCTAGACACTGCCCATGTACAACAGAGATTCTCACCACTCTTTGAGAGAGCATAGCAGGACTCACCAGGATAGGAGTAATATTCCATTGATTATTCTGTGGGTCTCCAACCCATGAGACAACACCTCATAACCACATGAACACAGTCACACTCCCTAGAGGCATGCCCCAGGTGCACCACCCAACACACATCCCCCACCACCAACACCCCAGACCAGTGATCCTCCCCTACCAGAGCTGCAAAACATTCTGCACCCAAAAAATCAACACCAACAAAGCCAACAGAAAAATAACAATAAGAAAATGAAATAACAAAAAATTACACAAAAAAGAAAAAAGAAAAGAAAAAAATAGAAATTATTTTTTAGGCATCATGACTTTCATCACCATAAATATCTATTATATTTTATGTATATTGATAATTTCTTCTGTATGTTTCCCTAGTGTCTTTTTTTTTTCTTCACTTTATTTCCTGAGAAGTTTTAAGTTACAGAAAAGTCACATAGAAAACACAAGGAATTCCCACACACCCCACTTCCTCTCTCCACCACATCTTCCCCTACCAATGACAGCTTATCTGAGTATAGTATATTTGTTACAATCAATTAACAAATATTGAAGCATTGCTACTAACCATGGTCAGTGGTTTACATTATGGTTTACCTTTTGCACTGTATACTTTTTTAAAAAGATTTATTTATTTACTTATTTACTTTTATCCATTTTTACTCCCTTCCCCCTCTGCCCCATTTTTGCTGTTTTTGAGTCCATTCACTGGGAAATTTTCTGTGTCTGTTTCCTGCCCTCTGTTCTCATCCTTATCTTCCTGTCTTCACCGGGAATTGTTCCTGAGAACCTCCAACATGGATTTCTGCGCCATCTTAGTTCCCAGTTTTTCGGCATATCTCATCTTGGTTCTCCCTTGTGTCACTCTCCTGTTATGTCATCATCTTGCTGCATGGCTTGCCGGGGCCGGACTGCACACCCACTCATGGGGCCTGAGGGCTCACCTGCTTGTGAGGCCTGATGGTGCACCCTCACATGGGGCCTGGTGGCACACCTGTTTGCAGGGCCTGGCGGTGCACCCGCTCGTGGGGCCAGATGATGCATTCATGCCTGGGGCCTGGGGGGCTCACCCACTTACAAAGCCTTATGGCACACCCCCACACAAAGCCTGGCAACGCACCTGCTCGCAGGGCCTGGTGGCCAGCATGCCTTCTATATTTTTCTTTATTTTTACTGGAAGGTCCTGGGAATCGAACCCAGGCCCCTCCATATAGGAGACAGATGCTCAACCATTTGAGCCACATCTGCCCCCCGACACTGTATACTTTTATAGGCTCTGACTAAATATATAATTGCCCATATCTGTCATTGCAAGATCATGCAGAATAACTCCATTACCCCAAAGATGCCCCATGTTCCACCCATTCCTTCCTCCACATCCCCTCAGAACTTATGGTAACCACTAAATTACAAGTTTTGAAGAATAAGGTTCATGTTAATATTGAGGGCTTGACATATTTGCCTTTTTTAAAACTGAGTGCTGCCTATGTACTTGAGAAATTCTTGCCCTTTTGTTGAGAATGTAGCAGGACTGCCCAGGATAGGAGTTTAATATTTTCTTGCTTATTGTGTGGGGCTCCACCCACTAAGTTAACACCCTATGCTAAAATGAACATGTTCATATTCCATAGTAGCATGCCCCAGGTGCACCTTTTCCCACATATTCCCCCACCACCAACGACCTGCACCAGTGACACTCTTCTGCCATATTTTCCATAAAATAAAACATTCCCACTATTGTAGTTTTAACCACAACATTACAAATTCCCAGACTTCACCTGTTCCTTCCTCCAGTCCTCCCCTCAGTTCCATGGATAGTCCATCTCAACCCTTCCCCCTGCTTATCCTCACATTTCAGCACCATTGACCCCTCTCACATCTTTGTACCACCATTACCCCCTCCACTGCCAAAGCATCCCATTCCACCTAATCATGGGTTTTGCCCATAATGACCATCAGCTCAACTTACTCTGCTACATTTCCAGCTTATAGAGACCACCTTCATTCCTGGTCTCTGTACTCCTTCCTCTATCTTCAAACTCAAAAGAGGAAAAATGATCTATTTTTACTTATTAGTGTTTTATCAAAAACTAATATTGAATATCTTATTAAATCCCTTAATCCTTAGACCAACTATTATTATTAATTATGTTTATGAGAATGTCTGTCATTGAACCATTCTTGCATTCCTGAAACTAAAATTAAATCAACATTATTCGTTCTTTATATACACATACACACACACACTTTATTTAGCTAGGTCTCTTTTTTTTTCTTCCACCTTTTCTTCCCTTCAATTCTTAAACAATTCAGTCCCAAATCCTTCAGATGAGATTCAACATAATAAGTGTCCACATAGTACTTGGAATGGGAACCAGGTGGTCCAGAGTGGGGTGTCAAAGTCAAAGTGAGATAATGAGGTTGTCCATGAAGTATAGAAGATAAAGTGTGGTACTTGTCTCATGTTGGATGTCAAACCTGAACAAGGTGAGAAGGGCATTCAAACATGGTGGTTGTAACTTTTGGTTGTAAGCTAAACAGATGTAGACATTGGACATCAAGCAGTGCATAACAGTGATTCCTGAAAGCGGAAATAAAAATAAGGCCTACTATTACTACAGTTTATTATATGGTGTCTTAGTTTTCTGGTGCTACCATTACAAAGTAACGCTAACTAGAAGGCTTACAAGAACAGCAATTTACTGTCTGACAGTTTTAGAAGCTAGAAGTCCAAAATCAAATTGTTGACAGGGCCATGCTTCCTCTGAAGTGTGTAGGGTTCTGGTAAAAGTCAGCAATCCATGACATAAGTCAATCTCTGACTGACTGTCACGTGGCCATCTTTTCTGTCTACTTCCTACTGTGTCCAAATTTCCTCACCTTATAAGAACATCAGTCAAATTAGATTAGGACCCAGTTTGGCCTCATCTTAACTAATAATATTTTCAAAATTTCATTTCCAAATAGGATGATATTCAGGTGAAAGGGGGTTAGTATTGAATTTTTTATGTAGGAGTGGGGCAGGGGCACAATTCAATCCATAACACATGGAAAGAGTTTTTAAGCTGCAGAGCTGATAGGTAGCATCAAAGTGGAACCTAGTGAACTCTCAAGTGAAGAGCTGGAGCTGAGAATTCAGGGAAGACAAGGCAGCTTGAATTCACAAGGCAGAGTACCAGAAAGAAGAGAGAGGGAGAGAAAGCTCCAGAGAGAGTATGGGTGGGGGGAGAGAGAGAGAGAGAGAGAGAGAGAGAACCCATGGAATATCTACCTTGAGTCTTCAACTGTGTACTGATCATCATATACATAAGAGGAAACTACTTAAGTCCAGAGAAAGAACCACTCCAAAGTAATAAAAGGAACAATCTCTAGATTTCACAGAGAACCAGAAATAATCTGGGTTTCTTGAAAGCCAGAGTAGAAAACTTCATAATTCACAGGTCATCAGGTAGGGTATTATAGCAGTTTGGCATTGTTTATGAATTCCAGAAATAGATATTGGATTGTATTTTTAAACTGGTCTTTTCCTCTGGGCATATTAGATTGTATTAACTTCAGAGGTTTCACTTTTCTTGCTAAATTATGATTAGGGCTTTGATTGGACCATGTCAGTGGGACATTGAGTCCTTCCTTGCCCCTGTGGGGGGTGAGAACTCACAGAGAAAACAATACAGCAGAACAAAGAGTGTAGTTTTTGATGCTGGACCTTGGGAAGTAAATACACAGGAGAAGAACACAGAGGAAAAGATATGGCTCCTTAGACAAGGCAGAGGCTCCAGGAAAAGAGAGAGCCTGATAGTCTACAGTTGACTTTGTGGAGAGAGCAGGGCAGTTGAGCCCAGAGAGAGACAAGCCCTGGGAGAGAGACGAGACTTATCCCAGCCTACAGCTGATATCAGAAGAAGCTGGAACCATGGAGTCTTAAGAGGAAGAAGAAGGCTATACGCTTGCAGATGTCAGCAGCCATCTTGCTCCAACACATGGCAACAGACTTTGGTGAGGAAAGTAACTTTTGTTTTATGGCCTGGTAACTAAGCTTCTACCCCAAATAAATATCCTTTTATAAAAACCAACAGATTTATGTTACTTTGCATCAGCACCCCTTTGGCTGGCTAATACAGGTATTCAGACATGAATTGCCACCATAGTGAAGAAAAGTAGTCATAATTTCTTAATTAGTCATAATTTCTAAACATCTCTCTGGTCCCACTTAATAAGCTCAAGAATAATTATAAAAATATAAAAATATCCAGCATCCAAAAAGGTAAAAATAACAATGGCTAGCATCTAATTATTAATTAAAAGTTTTACAAATAAGCAAGAATATATAATCCAAAGTGAGGAGAAATCAATCAGTTGAAACTGACACAAGGAAAGATAAATATTACAGAATTAGTAAGGATATTATAAGAGTTATTATATCTGTATTCTATAATTTTCAAGAAAGTAATGGTAAGATTAAGCATCATAATTATAGACATGGAAGATATAAAAAAGTCCCAAATTGAAATTATAGTGATGAAAAATACAATTACTGAGATGAAAATTCCACTGTATAGCATAGCAGAAGATTGAACACAGAAGAAATTGGACACTGCAAAAAAAAAAAAAGGTTAGAAAACTTGAAGACACAGTAATAGAAACTATGTAAAATGAAAAACAGAGAAGAAAATGACTGAAAAACAAATAAACTGAGCATGAATAAACTGTAGAAAATCATCAAGTAGCCCTACTTACTATATGAGTAATTGAGTCCCTACAGGAAAGGATGGGAAAATGGACAGGAAAAAAATAAAGCCCAAAACATTTCTAAATTTGATGAGAACTATAAATCAATCCATAAATATAAGAATCCAACAAACATGAAGCACAAAAATCAGGAAGAAAACTGCCCTACAACACATTATATTAAATTGCTCATAAGTAGTGATAAAGAGAAAAATTTTAAATCAGCTAGAGAAGAAAGACACATTATGTACAGAGGAATGAAAATTAGAATGAGAGCACACTTCTCATAGGAAAAAATACAAGACAAGACTATAGAGCAATGTCTTTAAAGTAATCAAAGGGAAAAAAGTCAACCTAGAATTTAATGCTCAGAAAAAAATATCTTTCAAAAACAAAGACAAAAAAAAAAAGACATTGAGACATTCAAAAGTGAAAAATTCATCAACAGCAGACCTGCACTACTAGAAATAATGAAGTCTTTTAGTCAGAAGAAAAATGATACTAAACAGAAACCAGGATCTAATCAAAGGAATATAAGCTCCCAGAATTGGTAAAGATAAGTGAAATACAAATAATATGATTTCTTTGCCAGCAAAAAGTAAACATTGATTCATTTTTCTCTATTGAAAAGTGTACATTTTGTCATATGAAAAATAATTTTCATCTACATACTTTCTCTTTCATGTACCAAAATATTAAAAATTGAAAATTAAAGTCCTCCTAATGATATAGTCAGAAATCCCTTCTAAGTCCTGTGAAAGTTAAGTTTTGTTGGTTCCTATAAAACAGCTTCCCATCAAACTAAAAACTAAGAGTTTATTGTAATTTTTAAAGCTTAACAGACTATAAGAAAAATCTGAAATTTATCAAGGATGTCCATATACTAAGGAAAGAGCTAGTATATTTTAAGGAATAACTCTTTACTGTAATAATTTTCCTTTGGCAGATGTCAATCAATTTAGGTAATTGCACTGCCCTCTGAAATTAGAAGACATTTCTCCAAAGTGAAGAAGCTAATGGGCCAGTCCCAGGGATTTTTAACAATACATGCTGTGAAAACTGATTGGAACCATATTTACCTGTATAGGTTCAATAAAGAGGAAGGATAATAGTAATTATAAAAAAAAGTCTGAAACAAAGTTTTGGAATAAAATTTGGAATAAATGATTCTATACAGGCTGTTCCTGATTTAGGCTTCCTACCAGATTAAAGATATTTTGAAATCTGTCTGGATGGGAAGGCAAATAGATCATTAACAGAACTTGAAACGGAAACACTGCACTGCTAAAACCTCTCAGAGAAAAATTAAGACTTAGAGATTCTAAACATAAAAGGAAAAGGAAAGAATTTATTACAACGGAGTTGACATTATATTTTTTTAAAAAGTGATTTGGAAATTTGTCATACCTGTGGACAAACGTAATAACCCACTTAAAAATATTTCCTCAAATAAGTATCAGTTCTAAGGATCATTTCCTAACAGGATCAAGAATAAACCACAGACCCTAATCCCAGATTAGGATGACCTGGTTAAAGCTAATTTCTGTACCTCTATAACCCTTATATTAATCTGGCCTTTATGCTATTTTGCCACAAGGTGGCGATAAAGTCAAATATTAGGCTAAGAAGCTGCTTGTCAAAGCTTAATCACAGCCCTAAAGGATTTTGCAGATACACCTGTCTTCAGAAAAGATTAACAGGCTGTTTGAATTTTTAACCAACTTGCGCTTCATTCTGTCAGTGTCACTTCGCGACCACACTAACTGTTCTCATTTTAATTTATGACCATGAATCTCAAGCGGATCATCGGTGCTACTAGAACATCCTACGGAATGTCTTCGGTCCATTTATTCCCCTATTGTTTTAAAGGATTATTTCATATCTTTTCCTCTTTCTTCAAATCTCCAATACCTCTTTCTCTTTCCTCAGTCTCAAATGATGATCTTATTTTCTATTTTGTAGTGAAAACTTGAAGCAATCAGAAAAGTATTTCTACAGGCTCATACCACCCTCTAGAATCTATACCCACATATTCAATCTGCCTACCTTGGATCATACAATCCTACTCCCTCCAAACTATCCATGACACCATCAAAACCCAATATCTCCACTTGTGCACCAGGTTGCACTTCCTCTTGTCTACTCAAGAGCAGTGGTTTGATAAGTCTCTCTTCTCTCTTCTTCACAACTTTTACTCATTACCAGATAATTACCAACACCATGGAAATATCCTGCAATTTCCCACAATTTGAAAATTCCCTTTCCTTAACCCAACTTCCTTGCTATTTATTACTTCCTCGTCATAGTAAAATATGTTGAAAGAGTTTTCTTATTTGCTCTCTCTAATTCCTTTCTTCTCAGTCCTACTTATGTCAACTCCAGGAAGGCTTTCCCCACCACTGAATCTTTAACTTTTCTTGTCGATGTTGCAAATGACCTCCTAATT
Organism: Cabassous unicinctus; assembly: GCA_029593785.1. NCBI lineage: Eukaryota > Metazoa > Chordata > Mammalia > Cingulata > Chlamyphoridae > Cabassous > Cabassous unicinctus. The sequence continues at coordinate 23,156 of JAQZBX010024212.1, forward strand.
GCCAAATCCAATGGTCAATTCTTAGCCAAACTTTTTTTAGGAAGTACTGGGGATTGAATCCAGGACCTCATATATAAGGAAGCAGACACTCAACCAATTGAGCTATATCCGTTCCTCTTAGCCATCATTCTAATGGACCTTTCAGCAGCACTGGAGTTGAGCATTCTTGCCTCCTTGGTGCACTTCACTTACTCAATTTCCAAATAACTACCATTTCCTGATTTTTTTATTAGTTAATAGGTCACTCCTTTTCATTATCAATTGTTGATTCTGTCTTATATCCTTGAATTCTTTAGGTGATAAGTCCCAAGACTCATTTCTTGGTCCTCTTATTTTCTCTGTCAATACATACATCTTCAGTAAATACATACAACCCCATAGCATTAAATGTTAACTACATGCTGAATACTCACCAATTTATATCTGCATACCAGACCATGATCTGTAACCCAGGACTTATATATATAATTATGTGACTGAATCTTCAGTTGATATATGTCTCATAAATATCTCAAATTCAGCATGTCCAAATTGAATTCCTGATTCCTGTTCCAACACCATGTTCTTCATGCAGCCTTTCTCTTCTCAGTTGATGGCAATTCTTTCTTATCATGTCTTAGCCAAAAACCTTTAAATTATTCTTTACTGCTCTCTCTTATAACTCACATTCAACCTGAAAGCTCTCCCTTCAAAATATATTCAGAATCCAACATACTTCACTACCTTCACTAATAACACCTGGATTTGAGTCACAATCATTTCTCATCTGGCTTTCTGAAATTCACCCCCTAGCTTGTTCACTGCTTCCCATACTGCTCCAATCCACTCCAGGTGAATCTTTTGTTTTATTTTTTATTTTATTTTTTAAAAAATGCTTAGATTACATAAATGTTGCACAAAAAATATAGGGATTCCCATACACCCCATCTCCCACACCTCCCACAACCTCCGACATAAACATCCTTCATTAGTATGGCACATTCATCGCAGTTGATAAACACATCCTGGGGCTTTGCCATTAAACATGGACCATAGTTCCAATTGTAATCCACACTCTCTCCCATACAGTTCTGCATGTTTTATGATAATTTAAAATGGCCTATATCTGTCATTGCAATGTCACTCAGGACAATTCCCAAGTCCCGAAAAAGTCCCTGTATTACAACTGCTTTTCCCTCTCCCTGGCCCCAGAGCCTCCAGTGGCCACTGGCTCCATAACCATGTTGTAATTTCTTCCATTGCTTGAATCACAATATGTCTATAGTAGAGTACAAGTAAGTCCACTCTAATCCATAGCTCTTCCCCCCATCCTGAGGAGTCTGGGATGGTGATGTCCACTCCACTTCCAATTTAGAGGGGGCTTATATCCACGGGGAAGATGGATGGGATTACCCTGCCTGCGGCTGCAGACTCTCTCCATTCCCTGGGACGGCCATTGTCCAACATCATCTCCCCACTAGTTGTCCTGGGTGAGTCCAATGAATTGTAGAGTAGGAGTTGCTGCTCCACCAAGGTTCTGGGCCCAGCTGGCACATGGACAACCCAAAGACTCAAGTCTCTGGATGTACCCCTACAAACTCCAGCACCAAGTATAGGTTCAAATAGAAGGGACAGATAAGCCATATGCAGGGAAGATATAGTTGAGTTCAGCTCTGTCATTCTGAGGAGCACAAACTCCAAAGTAGGGCCAACTGGCAAGGTACTAAATTCCGGAGCTATCTGTCTTGACATAGGACCTGGGTGTCTCCAGAGCCCCCAGGAGTCCCACTATTTGGGGTGATATCCACTTTGGAATTCTATGAGATCCTACTGAGATGTGTGTCTTACTTCTGGGATGACCTCCCGACTCATTTTGAAGTCTCTTAGCCATATAAACTCATTTGTCTTTAACTTTTCCCCCTTTTATTCAAGGTCTTTTTCCAGTTGCATTGCCAGTTGGCACTTGGTAGCAATCCCTCGGTGCCAGGGAGGCTCATCCCCAGGAGTCATGTCCCACACTGGGAGGAAGGTATTGCATTCATATGCTGAATTTGGCTTAGAGAGAGGCCACATTTGAGCAAGAAGGAGGCTCTCAGGAGGCTACCATTAGGCACCCCATAGCAATAAGCTAAGTTTCAATTTCAAGAGCAAAGACTCATAAGGCTAGTCCTCAATATCAAGACCCCATCAGTGGGTCATCCTCCTTCACCAGTCACTGCCCCTGTACTTGGGGGGCTGTTGCTTCTCCCTTAGAGAATGTGGCAGAGCTCTCCAGGATGGGAATTCAGTATTCTCTCATTTATTGAATGATTCTCCACCCACTGTGACAATGCCCCATGAACATTTGAACATTTTTATATACCTTGTATTTATGCTCAGGTGAATCTTAATGTATCAGCCAGAGTGATCCTGTCACAGGTTGGTTAATTGTCCTCTGATCAAAGCTCTCCGATGGCATGCCATTTCACTCTCATTAAAAACGAAGTCTTTAAGCTACCTACAAGGTCCTATGATCTGAACCCACCCAACCTTCTTGGACCTCATCTCCTCCTATGCCATGATTTCCTGCCTCAATGGCCAGCTCACCATTCCTCAAACCCACCAGACAGACATTGATGCAGATATTACATAACTGAGTCTCACACCTCCTTCAGGTATATGTTCAAAAGTGATGCTCTCCATGAGGCTTACCCCAGCTACCTATTTAAAATTGCACACTGCCCCCTAGTCCTGATGGTCTTCCTTACCATACTGTTCTTTTTATTTTTCTATAGAACTTATAAAATTTTAACAAAACATGCCAACTATTTATTTTTTGTTTTATTGTTTATTTTCTCTCTTCCTCATTTTTATACTCTAATTCTAAGAATTAGAGCCTCTTAGAAGCTTTATGGAGGAAAGAATCTTTATTTGTTCTCTTCACTGTTTTATCTCAAGCACATGGAAAGTGTCGAATTTTCCCTTTACCACTTAAATAAAGCCTTTGAAGTTCTCCCAATGAAAATTTAATTCTTTCCTGTAGGTAGCCATAGTACATATTTTATTCTTGCTCTTAGATTTTTGCATTGGCCCTCTTAACTCCAACCTCCTTCATTTTGGAAGGTTGTTGAAATCAAAAAAGTCACATTCCCACAGTCCCTAAATCTTAGTATGTGGATGCAAATTAGGTTCCTCCAATTGTAAAAACTGCTGGGAGATTTGCAAAGTGATATAACATGAAGAACTGTGTGAGAGAGAGTGTGGTCTACAATGTGAACTATAGTCCATGCTTAATGACAAAGCCACAGGATGTGTATATCCATTGCAGGTGATGTGCCACACTAATGAAAGATGTTTTTGTGGGATGTTATGGGAGGTGTGAGAGGTGGGTAACATGGGAATCCTTCTAATTTTTGTGTAACATTTAAGTAATCTAAGCATCTTTACATATATGGCATGTAATATATATTTTAAAAAAGCTACAGAGACCATCTTATAGCTCTTGGCAATAGATGAGAAAATAAGGTTAAACAAACATTAGTCATTTACTTATACCCAAGGTCCCAGAGCTGATAAGTAGCAGATAAAGCATTCCAATTCATAATTTAAAATTCCAATTACATATTCTGTCTACTAATGCATAGGTGACTTTTTAATTGAATACCCATAAAGAGTATGTGTAATCCAAATGCAGTTATACCTTCAATCATTAAAGAATAACTTGACTAATTGGAAACTTATTGTAAAGTTGTCATAGGACTTCTTCCCCTGTACCTTTCAGTAATAATGTTCCTTCATGAAAATGTAAAATTTATAAGTTACAGAATAACATTTGAAGATTATTTTAATAGGACATTTTATGGTAAATGCATTGTTTTTTCTCCCAAAGCTCAGCACAGTTCTTAATCTGCTTTGAAACTGTTGAAGGTCTGATAATGCCAGAGGATGGTACACCCACTCCTGGGTGACCATAATTCTAAGGGATGTTTTGCTTATTATGCTTTTAAGAAATTACACTAGTTTCCAGAAATTCTAATTCCTTAAGAATATCACAATCAACCCTTGAACTATTAAAATTATAAAAGTTGCAATTGTTGTAAAATTAGAAGTTGTAACAAAAATAAGACCAATAAGGCAATAAGAAATCTATTGCCTCTTTGCATTTTCTCATAATCATGTACTGCCTATAAGGTTGGAATTCAATCAAGGGCAAGCCAAGAGTTAATACTGGAGCAATACCACAGGATGATCACATTTCATCCAGGGCATGAAAGAACAATAAATGAACATTTAAAAAACAATATCAAAGATAATGAAAGGAAATATAAGTGAAAGACACCAAGAACTCAGTACAGAAGGTGCTAAACAGAATTACAAATGAGACACAAAAATAATCAACTGGCACCAGCTAATCTGAAAAATACAGGAATCTAGGAGGAAATGTAAGTCAGCTGGATACGCTCAAGATAGGTAATCATGATGGCTTAAGTATGCTTTTAATGTTGCAGAATTGATCAAGGGTACCAATTGCCATAAGATAACTTCTTGTCTTTTAAAAAGAAATCCTTCCAAAGGGAAGAAAAAACAACAATGAATGTTAAATAGAATATAACCCTATTGCATGAGTGCACAGTTTAAACTACACATTCAATTAAGAAATAAAATATTATTTTCTTATCCTTTAAATGAGGGGATGTACTAAGTTTTGTTGGATGCCAACCACGAGTCAGATACTTTAGAAGGTATTTTATAAACCTTGGTTCTCTTAATTCTTGCAACAACATTATGGTATAATTAACTTCATCTTACATAGGAGAAAAATAAGGTTGCATGAGTTTAATTGATTTTCCACATCCTTTGGACAGTGTCTGTACCTTTCTACTGTGCTGTATTGACACATTTCATGATCCCAAAATAACAAAATTGAGAGATGACCCTAGGACATATTATAAAAGATGTCTTTGGTAAATTCCACCATCATTTATGGTCATTTTTCTTACCAATTTAAAATTAATTGATTGTTAGCTTTGAAGGAACCCCACTCTTCCTTTGTCAAGAGGATCAGTGCTTATTGATTTCATTCCCACAGATGCATCCACTGTCATTATCTTATTCATATTTTGGAAAAGGAATTCAGTTAATAGGAAAGCAATTACTGCAAAAGAATGAATAACTCATGGTAGAATTTCAGAAGATATGACATATAGGTCAATAGAAAACTTTTGAAGACTCAGGTCATGCCAAGTGTTTAGGTTAAGTGTATACTCTGCCTGATGTGAGAATAAAGGCCCTGAATAGTAAATGTTGGTTTTCAAGCAAATTTTCCTAATTTATGTACCTGATTTATGACCTGTAAATTTGTGACCGTTTTGTAATTAAGGGACAGATCACAGTGCAGGAACAAATTATTAAATGGTTAATACCATGATCTAGGTTTCTGCCTGTGGAATAGCCTGTCTGTCTTGTTACAGTGATGCTTTGCCTCAAAGAACACCCTATTATTAAGGTGGTTGGAAGGGAATTCCCTGGGTTAGGGATTTATTTCTCAGTCAGTGAAGAAAAAGTTTCAGAGTGATATAACTAGAATGATGCAAGTTAGGGCCATGGCACAGCTCTTCAAATGGGCACTCTGACCTATTATAATCAGGTCCATCACCTAGAGGAGAACACTATATTCATGATGTATCTTCTAAGAAGCTGAGCAAAACCTCTTTCAAATTTGATCTCAAAATACAGTCAATTGGAATTTCTTTTAAAGTTAATATTTTGTAAATATTTTGTAATACTGAAGGATCTGATAAAAATTCTAATTGGCTATGTCTTCAGCAATTCTTCTAAGTTAGAGAGAATTTAAATCTCTAGGTAAACCTAGAGATTTAAATCTCTAGGTAAACCGGAATTGTTTCTTTATTAGGCTCATATATATTTAGGGCTTCTGCTTTAAATCTCTCTTTAAAAGCAATCAAAACCTTACATCTACAAATATGACCAACATTTAATGATTATTGATTGTTCTCCCATTTATATTCTGGACAGCTTGCCTCCACAATTACAAAAAAACAAGTTGGAATAATTTCATCTGTTTCTTGGAAGCTTTGAAGAAGCTGTTTCATGTGAATGAATCTTGTATGGAATAAGATTTGGTTATACTTGAGAAGACTTTGGTATCTTCATTTGTACAACTTTCTACTTTGACAAGCTGTAAAAACCAAGTTGTAAGAATCATCTTTATTATTTGGTTAAGTACTTAATATGTAAGTTTTAGCTATTGCATAATTGTTGCATAGAAATCAGTTTCAAAATATGGCAATTGATAATAGAATTCATTACATTCTATAATTACATAAATGTTGCTCTTGAAGTATGCCAATAATTTACGCTTGATACCTCATTGTTTTATCTGTAAACAATCACTGATAATCTTGGTAAAGAATATTGAGTATGAACTTGAATTCATATTTGCGTTCTAACTTGTTGAATCATGTTATTTTGCTTGCTCTACTTTTCTACCCTTTCATCAAATTTTAAAAAATTAAATGAATTGGCCTCTACCTTAGAAATGAAAATTGGTAAATAATTTGTGTAGGTTTCCCAAAAGTGCTCATAAGCAACAAGAAAGGGAATAGACTATATATTTGGAAATAATTACTAGGAGATTCTCTGGTGACAGTTTTTCCTCCAGTTTCACTTCAATCTCTCAATATCTCTATCTCCTCTCTTCCTGCCCACCCTGTGAGTGTGTATCTGTGTGCCTGCTCTTTTCATTTTTCTTTTCTCTCTAATTTACCTTAGGACTCAAGACTCTTTCTCTCTTTCCTTCTCCTCTATTGGTCTCTGATCTCTGATTAAGAAAAAAATGAAATATTATTTTTTTATTAAAATTTGAAGATATTTCTCTATATGTTAAAAGATAACTACTAAATTTAGTTTTAAGTAGATATATCCATGGGAGTAATGGTGCTGATGGTGAGAGTGATGGTGATGGCAGTTGTGGTGTCATAGGTGGTGGTAACAGTGGTGACAGCATTGGTTATGGTGATGGCAGTGCTGGTGATACTGGTGATGGTTGTGGTGGCAGTGGTGAAGGCACAGATTGTGGTGGGAATGGTGACAGTGAAGGTGCAATGGTGATGCTTGTGGTTTGTTGATGGTGAGGATAGAGGTCATTTAGAAGCCTTCTGTAAACACATGTATAAGTTGTATT
>JAQZBX010024213.1:0-30314 GCA_029593785.1 Cabassous unicinctus
GCGATGCCTCTAGCTTGGCATCTGTTTCAGCCTCTGAAGGGACTGTGGAGGAAGAGGCTCCTCTTTGTATGTATCATATCCACCTGGCACTAAGCTAGAAAGGCTGGGCTGACACTGAGGCAAAAGGAAAGTAGGGAGAGCAGAGATACTACCCTGAGGCCCTACTCAGAGACCTATTTAAAAGAGGTGAATGGTGCCAGCAGCTAACATTTGAGGGCTTACTCTGGGCCAGGCGCTAGTCTAGCTAAGTGCTTTACATGTATTAACTCATCTAATTCTCACAATCACTCAGGAGGTAGGTATTAGTATTATCCCTATTTTATAAAACCCAAACTTCATTGCTTTAAATAGAAACGATTATAAGTAGGGGGGCTCTGCTGTCAAAAATAAATTCCACATAAATTTGTGGTACCGATGATCTCAAAATAAGTTCAGTCAGCTCTTGCCTCCATCTCTGGAGGGAGGAGCTGGGATAGTTACTGCCCTCTGACTGCTAGGGAAACTAAGGCCCAGAAAAATCAAGGTTTGGCTGAAGGCCAAAGGGTGAAATTTTCAAAGAATAATTTACTCTCTGGATGATTTCACCTAATCTCATTTTCAACCCAGTTCTCTTACCAGATACCAGCTTCATATATGTAGCTAACTATTCAGATCTCCAGATTATGTTTAAACCCCTCATTTTCTACCACAACACTGCTCCACAGGCAGGCATCCCCGTCTCCATGGATGGCACTTCTGTCGTTTTAGTAGCTTAAGCAAGCCTTGGAGTCTTCCTGGACTCATCTCTTTGTCTCACACCCCACATTCAATTTTTAGGAAATCTTCCTGTTGGCTCTACTGTCAAAATATAGAATCTGACCTTTTTTCACAATCTCTCCTGCTACGACCTGGGGCCAAGTGTCTATCATTTTTCACCTGAATTCCAGCGACAGTCTCCACCCTGTTCAGAACCCATCCTCACTCTCCCACCACCCTCCGCCCATAACCTAGGCCCACCAGCTCCAGGGCTCCCCATTCACAGTAAAAACCAAAGTCTTTACAGTAGGCCACAAGGCTGTCTGCGACTGTGCCCTCTGTCGCCTCTCTGACTTCATCACTCACGTTCTCCTCTGCTCTGGCCACAAGGAACTCCCTTGCTGTCCCTCAAATATGCTGGGCACCTTCCTACTTTGCCATGGCTGTTCCCTCTGCCTGGAATGCTCTTTCCAGATGTCTTCAAGGGTAACTCCCTCACTCTCTTCAGTTGCTGAAATGTCGCTTTTTCAACGAGGCTCGCGCTGACCACCCTATTTAAAATCGCAATCCACTGGCTCGGGTAACTCCTGACCCCCTGCATCCTGCTCCATTTGTCCCTCACCCCCAGCGCTTCTTGTTTTCTAACATATTATATGTTATTTTTTTATTATATACTGTTGTCTCTTCCAAGTACAATGTAAGCCCCACAAGGGAAAGAATTGTTGTCTGGTCACTAATGTATCCAAAGAGCCTAAAATGGTGTCTGGCACACAGTAAGGAGTTCCATAAAATTTGCTGAGTTGAAATATCAGTGTTAGCTGAAACTACAGATCACCCAACTCTGTCATTCTACAGATGAGGCCCAGAGAGATAAAATGGTTTCATCAAGGTCACACAACTGCTTAGTGCACAGGTAGAACTGAGGCTAAAAACCACATCTCCTGCCTCCAAGCCTGGAGTGTCCTCACAAAGTCTCCTGCATCACAGGCGCCTGTGAAGCTTAAGCAAATGGGATGGAGAGATGTAACCAAGCAGCTGTGCCAGTAGCTCCTTAATAAGTTTAGTTCGTTGAGTTTTCTGATGTGATTAGTAAAAATGGTTCAATTTCTCTTAAGCCAGTTCTATCTACCTCCTGAAGGAACTCCACCATTGGGGGACTTGCAGTGCTGATCTCACTCTCAGCGTCAGATATGATCTTACATGCAGGAACAAAGAAAGGTCAGGAAGAGGCCTAGAAAGGGGAAGCAGCAAGTTCTCTCTGTTACTGGAGCCCGAGATTTGTCATGACCATCAAATTACTGTCAAGAGCTCCAGGCTCTGCAACTCCCTTGAAGTACCTACAGCCCTCAGCCTGAGGAACACAGTAGGAGGGCTGGCCTCTCCCCATCTTTCAGGGGAAGGAGAATCAGGCAAAAGGGGGGAGAGAGAAAGAGGTTGGAAAATAGACCCACAAAACCTGTCCTACTGTTCAGCATGTTCACAGGGTGGCAGTGGGACTGAAGACTCACAAAATATCTCCAAGGGCAGCCAGCTGCTTCTCGGCCACTTGGCGCTCTCGGAGAGGGTCCCCATCCAGGTCCAACAGGTCGTTCTCACCATACAGGCTGCCCAGCCCCAGAGTGCGCTTTGTCCTAACCCAGAGAGACACACAGAAACAAATGTACACAAACACTCCAGAGACAAAGAGCCAGAAAGAGTGAGACAAAGATACACACAGAAGAGACACACACACATCACAGAGGGAAAGAAAACACTCAAGAGGCAGAGGTATGAGGGGAGAGGGAAGAGGAGGGCAGGGGCTGCACAAACCTGTAGTCATGGATTTGCTCCTGGATGTCTGGCATGGCGGCCTCCTGAGCTTCACAGAGAATGCTGCGGATGTCCTCACTATTCCGCAGGCGCAAGTCTGTAGTGGGGCCAAGAGAAGATAGAAATGGGGTGGGATGTGGGGGGAGGAAGAGATCGCTTCTGCTGGGCATTTCAAGGTGTTTCAGCTCACTGTGGCCCTGGGAGGAGAGGCTGGCTTTCTGCCCTTCTATTAGCCTACAGGAAGTGGAGGCCTGGGCCTACCAGGTCATTCCTGATTTCAGGACTGGAATCCTGATGGCAGAGTCCCAAGGCAAGGATGAAAGGATTTTATGGATATTCTATGCTCCATTAAGAGAAGGAAGATTAAGGTCCCTCTCATCAGATGTGTCCAAATGCCAGCCTCTGTAGAACTTCTGACCCCAAAGTCCAGACCTCTGAAAGGCTCATTACCTTTCTGTTGCCCAGGGCCAGCTCCTATGCTGAAAAAGGCCAGCACTTCACATTCCAGGAAATCCAAACTCCCAAGGAGAAATGGAAAGATGTCTCTCCTGTCCCCTGTATCCCAGCTCCGCCTGGCCACTGCCAAGGCACAGGGAGCAGCTGACTCACCCTCGCTCTGTGGTTCAGCAAGTTCCACCCCTGTCGCCTGTGCCCATAAGCATTCCTCCTGGCATCTATGCCTATAAATCACCTCTTTCCAAATGCAGCTTCAAACTTCTGTATTTTAGAAGTTTTGAAAAGATAGCGATTAACTTCTCAGGCTGCCACCCTCTTTATACAGCCTCCCCTTAGCTCTTCTACTCATGATTTTAGAATTAGAAGGGAGCTGAGCCCCTTCCTAGCCCACTGGGTCCTTACTTAGGACCGATTGCTATCAGTATTAGTTAAGGAACTGTAAAACAAACAAAACAAAAACCTCTGGAGATTCTGACTTGGCAGGTTGGATGGAGTGAGGTCCTGGTTTTTGCATTAAAAAAAAAAAAAAAAAAAAGTTTCCCAAGGGATCTGATGACCAACCCGGCTTAAGAATCCCTGAATGAGTCCAATTTCCTTTTTGTATACAGATGAGCCAACTGAGGCCCAGACAGCTCATGCAGAAGGTTGGCAGAAATGACACCAGAGCCCAAGTTTCCTAACTCCAAGCCCAATGTCTTCCTGTGACAAGCTACACCACAAGCTACTGGGAAGTGCTCCAGAGGAGCCCTTCCATGGTTCTTTCCCTCTATTAGTGGACAGCTGTCCCAAGACAGCACTCTGCCCCCTCTGACCTCTGGAGCCTCCTGAGCGCTAAGGCCAAGAAGAGCACCAAGAGGAGACCAACTGACCAATGAGCCAACTTACCAATTTCAGCCTGTAACATCTCTGGGATCTTCACTCTCAGGGGCTAAAAAACAGAAGAGTGGGGGCAGGAGAGGTGAGGTTCACACACTGCAGGGAGACGAGGGAGACATCAGGGGCTAAGGGGGCTTTTCAATTCTACCTTCTCTCCTCTTATCCCTACCTTCCTCTCATTTCTCCATACGTATATACCTGAATTCTAGGCTAGCTTTTTGAGAAATGGAATCTGAGGCTACAGGGCAAGCTGGGAAGATATTCTGAGGGCGGAACATGCAGTTTTTCCACTCTTAGTTCAAGGACATTGGGTTTTGTGGAATGGGGATGTTGTTCCAAAAGTGGACTGGTGATAATTTAGCAGCGAGGGAGAAACCTTTATTAGGCTATTTGATGGCTTTCCCTCCCCAAGGAAAAACTGGCCTTATGTTACCTCGTTTGCACAGTGTTCTGGCTTTTACTTTATGAGTACATGACAGCTGGATACTATACTAGGGTAGTTCCACAATAACCAACAAGGAATAACTGGCAGCTCTAACCGCCTTACTCAAGACCCATTTAAGGGGCAAATATAAAAATCACGAGAAAAATGGTTTATTTCTCAACCTCATTAACCCTAGTACCGTACCGTCAGGACGAACAAAGCCATTTTAGAATTAATTTAGTTGATCAGATTAGAAAGTCTAAGATGGGAACTGCCCTCTGCAAGCAAAGGTGCTGCCAGCAGTTGACATATCCCTTCCTTGGGAACTCTGTCCAGATGCACAGGGTGTTTGCCTGTCCCAGATACTAAGGGCCTCCCAGCTCCAAACCCTGTCTTTGGGCAGTGATAGCAAGTCAGGATGAGCTTCAGAAACTTGGGTTCTTTTCTTGGCTCACTGATCTAGATCATGTGATGTTGCTGGGCCCATCTCTTCATCCCAGAGCTGGGCAAGGCAGGGAGGGATGGAGGGAATCATGGCACTGATTTAGGGGACAGCAACTGGAATTGGGTGCAATCTCCTTCTCTAAACGTTTTGGGGATAGGCAATAGGAATTCTACCTTGTTACAAGTGGAACCAAAGAGGTACAGAGAGGACATCAGTCTTTTGAGAGGACAGCTAGGAACAAATCTAGGAATCCTTCTTAACCTAGACTCCTCTTTAAGAACCTGTCTCCATTTGATCTGAATGTTTTGCTTAGTTTTTCCTCTGTCTTGCAGTGTAATAAAATTGTGACCTAATCAAAATGCCTTACCGCATTTTTCTCTAGGAAAATATTCCAGATATCTTTTCCCAAGCTTCGGGAATCCTTGGGGCTTGTCTGTTGATAAACTTCTGCACACAGGTAAAAAAGCTAGGAGGAGAGATAAAATGGGTTAGAGTAGTGGCTCTCAATCAGGGGGCGATTTTTGTGTGTGTCGTACCCCACCCCCCCAGGATATTTGGCAACACCTGGAGACAGTTTTAGCCATCACATCTAGGGGAGGAGGATGCTACTGCATCTACCAGGTAGAGACTAGGGATATGGCTGAACAGCCTACAATGCACAGGATGCCCCCCCACAACAAAGGATTCTCCAGCCACAAAAGTCAATAGTGCTGAGGGAGAGTGTTTCAGAAATCTGTGATAAAATAATCAACCCAGCCCCCCCACGCATATACACACTTCCAACACGATCACTCCTCAACTCTGAATCCTCTGCACTCTTCATATTTTAACTTGTGTCTTGTACTTGTTTATATATTGTGTTCTGAGTTTTCATGTTTTATTTCTGTGATGTGTCCCATATTCATTCAGGAATGCTTCTGAGACATGAGCACTTGGGACTGACAAACAGGTGTTTAGTATTGGGCAAATGGATGTTCATTCTAGTTTCTAATAGTGATATCCCCAGAAAGGGAAAAAAACAGTCCATGCCTTGGGCAAGAAATTTCTTTTGAAGAACAAAACTATCTGCTCAATCGGCCTTCCTTTCAAAGCAGCTGAGCAGAAGAGAGGGCCAGGGAAGGCTGCTGGCTCTGAGCACTGACCCAGGGCACTCTAGCCTCCACTCCTTCTTGTCCTGGTCTCCAGATTGAAGACTACTGCCTTGCCCCTCTGCCAAGCTTTCGTGTAGTAACACTGTGTATTTTCAAGGGCCATTCTCTCAATCCCACAACTAGTCTGTATCGTTTCACTCAAAAAAATCTAGAAAGACCACCTTCTCCAAGAAGCCTTCCAAACTGATTAAAATGAGTTTTTCCCCTGGCCTAGTTCCTCTCTCTCCTACCTATGCTAATAATGCGGTCAGCTGTGTCACAGAGTGAAAAATCCCTTCCACTTAGGTTTCACCTTTTTTCCTATTTTGTCTGTGTCCTTGAGATGTCCATGTCCAAGGGTCTGACTTATAACACCTAGACAGGAGGCACAGAAGCCAGAGATTTTCTTTGCCAAGCACAAGCAGGCACAATCAAGACTGACGCTTCTGACTTACCAGTGGACTGGGGTCCGCCTGAGAGAAGATATAACGCAAGAAAACCCCAAGGTGAGCTGGACGTGACTTAAGTTTCTCAAGATCCTGGAATATGATGTCGCTCTGGAAGGCAGAAGGATAAGAGTGGCTGTGAGGCAGATGGACAGGGTGTAGCAGCACAGCCTGTTCCAGCTTAGCCCCCATATTATCCAGCTGCCAGGGTTTTGTAAGCTCTGCCTGCCTCCCCTGAGCACCCTTCAGAGCCGGTGCTAGCCAAACTGCTTCTAGTCAAGAGCCGCTTGTAGGACAGGAGAATGATGAAAGGAGAAAATCAGGAAACTGTTACCTCGTTGTTGAAATAACCCGGGTCATAATCTTCCTCTGGGCCAATAATTAAAGGCTTTGGGCTTTGATCGACACCCTGGGGGAAAGTCAAGTTGCAGAGATGAGAGGTTAGAGGACAGGGAACTCAAAGCCCTCAATGAAGTTCGTTGAGTAATAGCATAGCACTCACAAGGAAAGCCACACAGGTCTGGTAAAAGTTGGAATCTCGCTACCTCCCCCAAATCTCAGAGAACAGATGAAATGATTTCTACTCTGCAGGAAGTCAACTGCTTCTGGGTGGGGCAGAGCAGCCTCAGAGCAGCCTGGTCACATGACACACGAAGATGGGAAGTGAGAGAAAATGCTCTCTTCCTGTTTGCAAAAGATCTGGGGAGGGAGTGTCAGCTAACAATATAAGAACCTAGAGCTCCTGCTGGGCAGTTGGGCTGGGGACTTTGTTTTCCTAAATAGCCACTCCCCACCCCAAGCACACACCCTCCAAATCTAGTGTCTACCGTAGTACTAGCGAACAGTTCCAGTGTGCCTGGATACCTGTAGCCTGATACCTGTCAGAGAGCCTTGTAGTCCATCTCTATCTCCTTGAACAAAAGGGAGTAGGGTGATCTTTCTCAAACACCACTTTCACCATTTCCCTGGCCAGCTCCGGAATCTATGGTAGATCCCGATTACCTGTCTAAAACCCAAACTATTTGGTCTGGCTCTTCTTTCTTTCCCCCTTATGCCCATTTAATGAAAACTTAATCTAACTGATTTGCCACTGATGAGGTACGATGAGAGAGACTCCACGTTGCATAAATGTTTCAGATGTTTCACTGGACAAGCTTTTCTCTTACAGGTTCCTTGAGCTTTCAGAGATTTTCTACTAGCTGTATTTTTCACTTCCAATTTAACCTCCCTCATTTCCAATGATTCTCCAACAAGGACTCTGCTTCTGGAACTTACTGGGCTTACTTGTGCCTACTCTTTTTCCCGGCCCAAGATACCTTCCTAACCCACTTTCTCATGGGGCCCTTCCTGACTGACAGCTCATCTCTGCTGTTCCTCTCTCCTTTTCAGTTCTCCTGGATGTTTACAGTCTCTATGCCTAGAACAAGTGACTCACAGAATGTGAGAACCCAGAAGGTATCTCAGAGATGAAACCAGCACATTTATGACTGAAAAAACAAACAAACAAAAAAAAGGCCCAGAGAGACTGACCGGCGTGCTTCAGGTTGCAGAGTCAAGCCCGATGTGCTGTAACTATTTCTCAGATACATCCCAAGCATCCTCCTCTTCCAGAACACTAGGCTCTGAGTTCCCCTGGGTCCAGGATCCCCAGGGGGAGTTGAATTGGATAACCGCTCGAGCTCTACTTGGCTCTCTGCTGAAACTTGAAAGCACTAGGTTTTTGCTTGTTTGGCGGGGAAGTTTTTTTTGAAAGCATTTACAATTTTCTCCCCCGATTACAAAAGCAGAATATGCTCAACAGAAGACAAACATTACAGAGTTATGTAACAGAAAGTGAGAGTTCCCTATGATCCCACCCCCCTACTACTAGTTTGATGTACAGTATAGGTTTTTCCTCATACTCTTACTAAAACTAACATATGTTATTTAAAAACTGGAACTAGGTATCTTTGCCATAATGCAGAAAATTAAATTTTCTTACATCACATAATGTTCATGTCATGTGAGGTCTAAGTTAAATAAACACACGGTATTTAAAAGTTAACATTATTTCGAAAGGCAAAATTGTCTTAATGTACTGATTCTTAAATTTTGTATTTTTCAGGAATGTATTAAGAAAAGCCAGTATAGTTAAACAATTCCTATTCTTGGGAAGGTACTGACATCTGTAATTCATGATTATATTTTAATAGACTTAAACTTTTTAATTTTCATACCACTATTTACTATAGATTCTCCAGATATAGAAAATATAAATGTGATATATATGGACCACTAGGTCTACTTAAAAAACCCTTTCTGTGAATCTACACATGTATGTATATATGTAAAAATATTTAGTTTTCACAGAAATGAATTTTTATAAACTTTTCCTTTTAATGTAAACATTTTAACATAAATTATCGACATGGATTTTTATGAATAAATCACCTTTTATATGTGCCCCTTAATCATGTAGTCATGAGAAGATAACCTGCTTTCTTTACAGATATGGTAGTGAGGAATAAGATTAAAAACTGCTGAAACAAGCAAGAATGAAGAGAGAGGTGGACAGAAGGAGACTGTTGGCCCCCAGTTCAGAGCAATGCATGATACAATAGGAAGAAGATAGCCTTTGACCCTGGCCCCTAAGTTATACCACTGGTTATCTTGTCATTCCTTTTTTCTTTTCCCTTTGGGCTTTAAAAAAAAAAATTATTCTCTTGGGCCATTTTCTGTGCTGCTTCCTGAGGCAGGGGGTGGGGGAAGATCTCTCTAAAGTCAATCACGTCTTCTTGTTTCTGGACTGAGCATTTGGCAGAATGTGGTGTCTTTCCTGTTTTGAGATTAAATAGCACATGACTTCTCTGAGACAGTTTTTCACTCTTGTGAGTCACTGAAAGTTACATGGTGGTAACCAATCCTAAAATTTATTGTGGTAGATTTAGTGAAAAATGAAACCAAGAAATTTCATTATAGCTTATTTTAATAAATACACAGAGTGATTTATTAAATCACTTTTTAATAAATGATTTATTAAATCATTTATTAAATCAGTCTGTGGTGACCATTATGATAAAAGAATTATATTATGTATTACAGAATATATGGAGATAGGAAGCCCTGTGCTTTAAAGTCTTTGTGAGGAGGGAGCTGGACTGGCTGCCTCCCTCTGGAAGAATCATCCAGTAGGCTCACCACAGGAGAAAGGTAGACCCAGTTTTGTTCATGGGAGGGAGGAAAAGAGAAAAATGAGATCTAGATTCCAGGGACTATCACGGGCCAACTCATTGATAAAATGGTCAGCTCGCTGGTGAATGATGTTTGGCTAAACATTAGAATTACTGTTTGCTGTTTCCTTCCTATGCCATCTCTCTCCCGCCATTCAAAATTACTTTAGGGATCCGACCTTCTGAAGACCATCCTCCTGGATTTAAAGATTAATAGGCACCCAGACTTGATAGGAACCCCTAGAATAGTGGCTTTCAAACTTTTTTGACCATGCTTCCCAATAATAATAAATACATTTTTCATTGCAGTCCAGTACACATATATGTAACTAAAATGTTTCACAAAACTATATGTACCCTTATTATGTACAATGAATTTTGATATCTTCTAAGCTATTTGATTCCACTTCATTAAAATAAATGCTGCTCTTGATCTACTATATTGACTTCATGAATCACCAATAGGTCAAAACCCAGTGTGAAAACATCACCTAATCTATTTCCTTCCACCAGTCTTTTCCAGTGTGGGAAGAACACCACTGGTAGAACTCAAGATGATGTTTACTGAGCCCGAGATTATTTTAGGTGGTACCTGGACATGGCATTAAATAACACTGAATCATATTGTAAGAAAAGTTAGTTCCATTTTAGCTCTCATTCAATCCAGGAGAAAGTTTCAGTCTAGTGCTAGGACAGCTCTAATACTGTTAACAAAGGCATAATAGGTCTCATGCTTGACTGAAGCCTTTGACAAGCAATAGAATCGAGCTAGAGTTTATTTTTAAGTTTGTTTTTAATTTTATCTATTTATTTTTTGAATAAGTAATACATTCACATAGTTCAAAATTAAAAGGATGCAAAAAGGCAAATATAGTGAAAAGTCTTCCTCCCACCCTGTGCTCCAGCCACCTAATTTCCCTTGTCAGAGATAAAAAACATCAGTGTTCATAGAGATGTCTTATGAAAGGTTGTCTTCCTCTTTTGAACATAAACGGAAGCAATTATCTACATTGTTCCTTATCTTTCTAGCTAGAATTTAACAAAATTGTTTCCAAAATTATATTTGTTTTTATGTTCATCTTGCATTTACAGTACATAATACTGGTTTTAATTTAAGGTAGTGACATAACATTTCCTATAAAATTGATTTAAGTTAAAGAAAAAAGTGAAATAGCTTAAAGAAAAAGGTTAAGTAAACATACAGTATATGGTATATGGATATGGCAAAAATCATGATTGTGGTAACAGATGATGGTGTTTTACAAAAATAGGAGGTTCTTTTCCCAGTGTCTCTAACAGGTAGTGACCCAGCTTCTGCCTGAATAATTCTACTGTGAGACAGGCCAGATTCTTTGTAAGCTTTCTTCACTGAGCCAAAACTTGCCTTCCTGAACTCTCCCCTGGACCCAGTTCTATCCTTGAGAGCAGTGGCTTTCAAGTCAGATTCTACAGAATCCCAGGACTCCATGCAAATGCCCCAGAGAGTGGGGGGAGGTTGATAGGAAAGGTCCCAGGAGAGCAGAGCTTTTATCTCGTTTCTACAGTAGGGTTTGAAATAATAAGACTTTGTTGAGAAAAGGATTTTGCTAGGGAAAAAGAAAATTGAAAATTAATGTTCTGGAGAAACACATCAACATTAAAAGAAAGACCAGCTATCTGCTTCTTAGATGTCACTTCCCTACAGATGCATTCACTGACTTTTCACATAGAAACTAAAATGCCCTTATTTTCATGTATCTATTTATACTCTGTTCTTTCTTCAGCCTCCAGATTGCAATTCTGAGAAAGGGAAAAGAAACCTGCAGGGTGGCTCTGGCTTGCTCACCTGATCACTGGCAGGGGGCAGTGGTGTGTCCGAGCCCTGCCGCCTGTGCTGCTGGGCCACTCTGGCCATGATCACAGGCGAGCTTCGAGGACTGTCTAGCCCAGGGTCTGACAGTACTGAGTTCCGATTCATCAACGACTAGAGGAACAGAGAATTCTGTGAGAAGGAACCTCATCCAGAAGATCCTTAGGGCTTGGCTCATTTGGTGGTGACAACCAAACTCATAACATCAACTGATATAAACTCAGTACTTACTTGTGGCCAGACACGAAACTAAGCCTTTGATTAGTTATCACCTTAATTCTCACAACCACCTTTTGTGGTAGATACGATTGTTCCTGCCACTTTTCACATGAAGAGACTAAGACTTAGAGAGGTTATGAGACTTGTGAAAGGTCATATAGCCACTAATGTGGTAGTCCCTGGATTCAATCCAGGCAGTCTCGACCCACAGCTTCACTAGGCTATGCTGCCTCTCAGATGTCGAGTCCTCAGGTAATGTCAACTATAGACTATTTAGGACTTTGCCTCCCTTTTCTTGGTGACTTTCCCAAATACTGGTCCTTTCACATACATTCAGTATCTTCCCACGGATAGCAGGAAGAATAGTTAGGAAGTAAAAATTCAACTGTTATAAAAAGTTAGGGTTTTAACATGATTTCAACTGCTTATTCATGTATGTAATTAACTTGGCTAAATAAATATCTTGCTAATATCATCACTACTTCTTGCATTCATTCTTTTTTTTTTAAAAGATTTATTTATGTATCCCCCCCCCACCTCGTTGTTTGTGGTCGCTGTCTACTTTCTGTGTCCATCCGCTGTGTATTCTGTGTCTGCTCGTCTTCTCTTTAGGAGGCAGAGAACTGAACCCGGGACCTCCCATGTAGAAGAGAGGCACACCATCACCTGGGCCACCTCAGCTCCCTGGTTTATTGTGTCTCTCATTGTCTTTCCTCTTTGTGTCTCTCTTGTTGCATCATCATGTTGTGTCAGCTCGCCATGCCCACCCACCATGCCAGCTCGCCTTCTCCAGGAGGCACCGGGAACTGAACCTGGGACCTCCCACGTGGTGGGCAGAAGCCCAAACATTTGAGCCAAATCCACTTCCCCTTTCATTCTTATTTTTATATTAAGTGTGCAAATTGAGAACACCTAGAAGGGATAACCTTTGAAGCCAAAATCTGAAATTCTTTTCACCACTCCATTCAAGTAGAAAAGATCCATGAGGAAGTGAGACTGCCACTTCTGATTAGACCAGGTTCATTGTGTGAATCTAAGATGATGGTTTTCTCAGTCAGGTAGAAATGTGTTTTTGGTCAAGTCATTGGTTTAGATGATTTATGTCTCTGCTCCCTCACATTCAAAGGCTTGTTCTAGTAAATGACATGTACTCTCCCTCCATCCTACTCTTTGTATAGCAGTGTTGACTATCTGATAAAATGGGAGCAACTCCTTGACGTTGCACATGGGATGCATTTGAAACAGCCTTTTACTGGAACCCAGGGCAGTGACTAAAATCCTTGGACCTGGAACTATAAGGGGAGGTTCACAGATAAGAGGCTAGAGGCCCAGGTGCATCTAGTGAGCAGAACCTTTAGGTGCCTAGAGAAAGCACACTGAACGTACATTTTTAAATGGGCCTTGCCTCTGCTGGCACTCACCTCACTGAGGGAAGGAAAGCGTTCTGTCCCAGAGTCCAGGCCACTGTCTCCGTCCTGGGAATCGAGAGAGAGACGCCCTGAGAAGAAACCAGTTTCCACAGTAAGGAAGGTGCTGTGGCCTGGGGGAAACCTTTATCCTGGAACCTGTGCACAGAGCAGGAAGGGGAAGCTGCCCCCTACCTTTCTTTCACCAGTTTCCCTTCAGCTCTCTCATCTCATGATCCCTTGACTCAGACGCTCTCCTGGGCAAATCTATCCTTTCCTCTTATCTCACCTAGCTTTCACCTCCTTCTCTGTCTGTGCATAGGCCACACTGCCTTCCTCAATGAGACACCATAGCTCTTTCTTGCAACCCGCTTTACCCCTCAACTCATTCCCAGCCTTCTTCTGGTTCCCATCCATTTCTTCTTACAACAAGTACTTGCTGAGCTCCTAAGTGCCAGGTGCTGTTGGGTAAGCTGTTCTCGGGACCATAATCATTCCAGTATCTCCTTGGCACTTATCCATCTAGTACTACTGGTTATATACTCATTTCTGTTGCATAAGTTGTATCCAATTTCCCTATGCATCTGCATTGCTTTCTCCCATTATTCTATTTTCCCATAGTGCAGGTACTATATTTTCTCTCCCTGAACCTGTCCCAAGGGGAGGGGAGAGGATAGTAAATAAGAAACCTGGACTGGAGATAAGACTGGGGGAAAAAAAAAAAGTGATGGAGGAGACTCACCTTCTGATGACCTCTGGCTGGTGTCACCATATAGTGGAAATATGTCCTAGAAAAGAAAGGCCCAAAAGGATGGGCAAATTCTGTGAATTCTTTCTTTCCTCCAATTGGAGCCTTATTTGCTTACAATTAGTAGCCTCTTCTGTTTCATTGGCTTAAAAATGCCCGGCTAGAACAGATACTGCTTCATTAGCACAGTGTAAGGAGGATGGTGATCCCTGGTGGAAACAGAGCTTTACCATAAGTAAAATGCAAAAATCTCACTTTATTCATCATCCTGGAGCTTAAAACGTTTATTGCCTTAGTTGGGTGAGACAAGAAAAAACTTCCTAACTATCAGGCAGTACATAAACCTCAAGCAGGTGAGGGAGGGTGTGGAAGGTCTACCTCGAGAGGCCTTTGAAGAGAACTGCTACGTGCTGGCCTGGTGACCCAGCCAATGTGGAAGACGTTATGACGATAGAGCTTTACTGTTTATAAAGTACTTTTCTATATGGCATTTAAACTTTCAACAACTCTAAGTTAGCTATATTACCCCCATGTTACAAATAAGGAAACAGGCACAGAGAGCTTAACTTGCCCAAGCTACACAGGTGGTAAGCTGTAAAATCAGGCTGTGAACGCCAAACTCCAGGTGCAAGTGCAGCATTTCGGCCTCACCACCTTCCAGTGCACGTGGGCAGTGACATTGGCAGTGGCGGCAGCAGTGAACAGGTACTGGCCCCTAGCTAGGGCATGCTTTAATTCTCACAATGACCCTGCTGTGATGCTGTCATGATCTCCATTTTAGAAATGAGGAAACTGAGGCTCTCAGGCATTCAGTAACTTGCCAAAGATCTAAAAAGCTGATGAGTACTAGAGCTGGGCTTGGAATCCAGACAGTCCAAGTCTAGAACCTAAGTTCTCAATCGTGTTACTGAGACATTCTTCAGAAAATAAAAGTTAAAATTTGATTAATCTGTATCCCCCAAACTGTTTTCATCCAATGTTCTAAAAAGGTAGATAATCTCCAAACAATTTCTACTGGCTTTGCAAACATTACTCTTGGAAACTTGAAAGATTCTGGAGAATTGCTTCTTATTTACTCAAAGAATTAAAGCCTGAGGGAGCTAAGTAGAACACTAACAGTAAAGTCCCTGATTAGAATAGATAAGAGATGTCTCCTCTCTGGGGTTTTCCTTAAAGCATGGTTAAGACCATCTTAACTGACTGGGGATCTTTTATTTAGGCTAACTTTAGTAAGTGCTTGTGTTTCTTTGAGAAGACCCATTACCTGAGGGATGGGCAGTAGAAAAAGCTACCAGGTGAATACTGAGTAAAACCAGCCCAGGAATATGCATCAGCTATATCCAGAAGTGAATGGATAATTAGGAGACTGATTTATTTCCTTTTCTTTCTTTCTATTGCAACTGTAAGCTCTTGGAGGGCAAGAAACGGGTTTTATCTTTATACGGTATCCCAAGTGTCAGGACAGTACTCAGCCTCCTTGGTGTTAAATAAACAACTGCTGACCTCTGTTTCTTTGTAAAATACAAAACACTTATGAGCTCAGCCTTGGGGTCCTGGCATGAGCCCTCACTTTCTCCCTAATTCTACCCCCAGTCCAACAGCACGGTGCCCTTCCTAGAGCTACGCCTACCATCACTCACCACTGAGCCACCAGTCTCCTGCTGGATCTTCAGCTGTAACTGAGTGACTCGCCGCCGGGCACCTTCGATCTGCTCTTGCAGCAGGCTGGCAGGGTTCCGGCTATACACCTCACAGATACGCTGGGCAGCGGCAAGGAGGACAGGAGGAGGGGAGAAGGCAGAAGGGGTGGTTAGTAGAGAACAGATGACACACCAGTGGGGAGAATAGGCAGTTACCCCGAAACAAAGAGGAGAAAGAAGAGCTCTCTGCCTTCTAGTAGATGCATCATTTCACCATCATTTAGGATCAGAAAAAGGTGTAAATGACGAGAAATAGACACATGAGGCCAGTGAAGAAGGAAGCTACAACACAAAGGCCTGTCCAAATCTGACCCATCTGTCGAGGTCCAGCTTAAGTTCCACATCCTAAACGAGGTCTTGACTGCTTCTCAAGGGTGAAATATGTAAGTGACTATCCAGGCCAGTACACAAAAAGGTACTAAAGAGGAAACTTACAGACAATGAGAATCATAGGAAATGAGAGGAAGCAGCACTGACCAGAGTAGCCAACACCCCACCCCTGCAGCCTCTCCTCAAGGGCAGGAATCCCGCCAACTCGCCAATGTGTATCTAGTCCTCCTGCCTGCATGCAGCACAGTCAAGAGCTTGGCCTTTGCAGTCAGGGAGACCTGGCTTTGAATTCTGGCCGCCCCCCTCCCCTTACGAGCTGTGTAGACTTGGGCAAGCTTCAATATGTCCTCATTAATAAAATGGAGATGACAACATCTGCCTCATGGGACAGTTGTAAGATCTGAATGAAATTATGTATGTAAAGGGCTTAGTCAAGTGTCTGGCACGTAGTTATGTCTTTGAACACATGGCAGCTATTATTATTTGACTACGAAAGGAAATGCTCAATAAATCTCACTGGTAAAAAAAATTAAGACCTTTGGTTCACATACCATCTAAGCTAATCTGGAGCCTCAGTGCTAAGGGACAACCTTTTTACATATTCCTTACACCTTCTCCACGCCTGTCAAGTCCCCAACCCTTCCCTCAGTCTCAGCAGATAATGTCATTATCTGGTCAGAACTTTCTCAACTTTACTCCACTTCAAAACATCTTCAGTCTCCCTTCCTGCCTCAGAAGAGAAACTGTCTTAAATCCTTAGCAAGGTCAATCCTTCCAATTGCCTTAGGCTCTTCTTGGGCACTGCTCACATATTTTAAACTTTCCTTCTGCCAAATGCTCCTTCCATTGCTCAAGTTTCCCTGTCTCAAAAATAAAAACAATGAAAACCTTTCCATCAACTGATTACTCTTCAATTCCTACCCCATACTCTCTTTCCTTTCAGTCACAGGCTTCAAAACAGAAGTCTACACTCAGAGCTCCAGGCTTCTTTGCCTTCCAGTCACCCCCCAGCATGTGACACCCTGGTTTCCTCCCCATCACCTCACTGCAGTGACCTCACTGCCAAACCCAGTGATCTTTTCTTAGTCCTCATCTTACCTGACCCTTTTAAAGGCCTGTCCACCTCCCACCTAGATGCTGTCCTCCCTGACCTCCTAACTCCATACTCTCTGCTTCCTCTTCCTCAGCCTCCCCCCTTAAATCTAGTTAAGTCTTCAGTTCCACAAACATAAATGTGGAGATACGTAGCATGGTCCCTTGATGTTAAGGAACTCAGTCAATAGGGAAGAAGGACAAGTAAACAATTATAATACAAATATAACAGCAAATACTGAGATGTCAGAGGTGGATGCAATATGCTATAGAAGCACTTAAGTTCCAAAACTCCATCCTCAGCTCTCACCTCTTCTCTGCACTAGCACCCTGGGAAGTCTCATCCTATGTACTGAGAATGACGGAATCGCTATTTCAACTCCGTCCTTTCTCCTGAGTTTCAGCCTGGTGATATCCATTTGCCTGGAGGATGGTCTTTACCTGAATGTCTCCTAAGCTCTGGTCCTCTCTATCTCGCTCCATCAATGGCATCTCATCTACCCAAGCACTCAAACTTGAGGTTATCTTTTACTCTTTCTCTCCTTCCAGTTACGTTCTACTGATTCAATCTCTAAGATAGTTCCCATTGCTATCCCCTTCCTTCTGCTTTTACTCCTCTGTCCTTGCTAACTCTGTCATCTCTTGTCTTAATTACTATTAACAGCCTTCTAGATTGGTTCCCCTACATCAATACACTTAACACACTTCTCGAACACAGCTTTGAAAATGTGATCACTCCTCTACTCAAAAGTCTTTGGTCAATTCTCACTGCCTTCAGAACAAACTCCAGGCTCAGCGTGGTATTTGAGGCCCAAAGCACTTTCCAACCACAATACCCACTGACACATTCAATGTTCTAGTCACAACAGACTGAACCCAATGCAAGCATCACCTCAGGAAGCCTTCTCTGACCATCATCAACCCCATGCCTAATTATTCCTTCCTGTGAACTTCCTTGGCTTTTAGGAAAAAAACATTTAAAAATTGTTATCGAGATATAATTCATAAACACCATCATTTAAAAGTGTCCAATTGAGTGGTTTTTAAGCATATTCACAATGTTGTGCAACATCCCCACTATCTAATTCCAGAACACTTCTATCACCCCAACAAGAAATCCCATACCTGCTAGCAGTTACTCCCAATTACCCCCTTTCCCCAACCCCTGGCAACCACTAATCTGCTTCCCGTCTCTATGGATTTGCAGATTTATGCAAGGTCCAGAATAAGACTTCCCATATAAATGCAATTGTACAATAAGTGACCTTTTGTGTCTGGCTTCTTTCACACAGCATGACGTTTTCAAGGTTCATCCATGTTGTAATACGTATCAGCACTTCATCCCTTTTTATTGCTGAGCGATATTCCACTGAATGGATAGATCTACCACATTTTCTTTATCCATTCACCAGTTGATGGGCATTTTGAGTTGTTTCCACTTTTTGACTATTATGAAAAATGCTGCTATGAACATTCTGTGTACAAGTTTTTGTGTGACTATATGCTTTTAACTCTACTGGAACTGCTTAGTCATATGGTAACTCTACGTTTAACATTTTGAGTTGAGGATCTGCCACACTGTTTTCCACAACGGCTGCACTATTTTATATTCCCACTAGCAATATACGAAGGTCCAATTTCTCCTCATCTTTACCAACACGTTATTTTCCATTATTTTGATTATAGCTATCCTAGTGGGTGTATAGTATCTCACTGTGGTTTTGATTTGCCTTTCCCTAACATCTAATGATGTTGAGCATCTTTACACGTGCTTTTATTGGCCATTTGCATATTTTCTTTAGAGACTTCTCTCTTCAAATCCTTTGCCTATTTTTAAATTGGATTACTGTCTTTTTATTGCTGAGTTATGATAGTCCCTTATATATTCTAAGCCCTTATCAAATATATGACTTGCAAATATTTTCTCCCATTGTGTGGGATGCCTTTTTTTTTTTTTTTTTTAGGAAGTACCAGGGATTGAACCCGGGACCTTGTACATGGGAAGCAGGCACTCAACTACTTGAGCTACATCTGTTCTCTGCTTGTGTTTTGATGTCTAAATAAACATTGCCTAATCCAAGATGACGATTCACACCTGTGTATTCTTATGAGTTTTTTTTTCTTTAAAGATTTATTTATTTACCCCCCACCACCCTGTTGTTTTTGCGCTCGCTGTCTGCTCTCTGTGTCCATCCGCGTGTGTTCTTCTGTGTCTGCTTGTCTTCTCTTTAGGCAGCACCAGGAACCAATCCTGGGACCTTCCAGAGTGGGAGAGAGGTGCTCAATCTCTTGTGCCACCTCAGCTCCCTGGTCTGCTGTGTCTCGTATTGTCTCTCCTCTGTGTCTCTTTTTGTTGCGTCATCTTGCTGTGCCAGCTCCCCTGCATGGGCCAGCTCGCCACTTGGGCCAGCTTGCCTTTACCAGGAGGCCCCGGGTATAAAACCCTGAACCTCCTATATGGTAGACGGGAGCCCAATTGCTTTAGCCACACCTGCTTACCTCTTGTAAGAGTTTTTATAGTTTTAGCTCTTATTTTGCTAAATCTTTGGTCCATTTTGAGTTAAATTTTGTATGTTGTGTAAGGTAATGGTCCAAATTCTTACTTTTGCAGGTGCATATCCAGTTGTCCCAGTTACATTTGTTGAAATGACTATTCTTTTTTCCATTGAATTGTCTTGGCACCCTTTTCTGAAAATCACTTGACCATAGATATATGGGTTAATTCCTGAACTCTCAGCTCTACTTCATTGATCTACAAGTCTATCCTGATGCCAGTACCACACTGTCTTGATTAGACCATAACATTTTGTCAATATTTAAGTTTATCAGCACTTATAATGCATTAAAACTATATCTTCATTAGTCCATCCATGTCCTGCTGGATTACAAACTTCTTAAAGGAAAGTTTCACCTCTTATTTATCTCTGCAAATGCAATCACTCTATTCCTGCTTCTAATATCCCACACCCCACTCATGGCACAGTACTTGGCACATGGCAGGAACTCAATGCTTATTAAATTAATGAATGCATTTTCACATCTCTGTGCTTTTCATTTATGCTGTCCATTCACTAGCATTCCCTTCCTTATCTCTTTTGCCTACTGAAGCCCCACTCTTCAAAACCCAGCTAAAAACTACTTCCTCTGTGAAGCCTTTTCCCACATTTCCCATTATAAATTGTTCTCTTCTTTGTTCTCTTATTGTAAACTCTTTGTTCCTTCCACTTTCTTCCCTACTGTGATTTCAATTTTCCCCAATTAGATTTTAAACATGCTGAGGGCAAGAACTATTTAATCTTTTTCATCTCTGTACAACATAGGAACTAAAACAATGCTTTACACACATAGTGGGCACAGAATAATTTGCTGAATTGAAATGAAGGGGTGGGGAGATAGCTGCAAGTCACACCTTAAAAGCAATCTGGTTAGGGAAGCGGATGTGGCTCAATCGATAGGGCTCCGGTTTACCATATGGGAGGCCCCGGGTTTGATTCCTGGGGCCTCCTGGTGAAGGCAAGCTGGCCCGTGTGGCTCGGTAAGCTGACGCAGCAAGACCTCGCAACAAAGGGAGGCAAGCAGACACAGAAAAATGCACAGCAAATGGACACAGAGAGCACAAGCAGCAAGGGGGGATAAATAAATAAATAAATAATCAAAAATAAAATAAAATAAAATAAAAGCAATCTGGTTATTCCACGCCAGTCAGGTGAATCAGCTTATTATTCCCTGTGCACACCATTCCCTAAGCCGGGAAATCTCTTCGCCCCCTCCACCACAGCACCCCGCCCCCCCACCTCTATCAGTCAAGCTCAGCAACCACCTACCTACCCCTACCGTCCCTACCCTCTTATCCCTTCCCTTCCTCGGAAACCTCCAAGATAATTCCGACTGACTCTGACTTTCCTCAGTTCTGATGTTCCCTCATTTTATTCTATCTGCCTCTCAGCACTTGTTTGCGTTTTTGTCAACATGTTTACTACCTACTCTACTACCCAGAAATTCTATTACCCTAATGGCTCTACTGGACCAAATCTGCTTTAACACACTCTATTGGCCTATGACAATTCTTTAATACTCCTGGAATTTTATTTTTTAAGTTTTTCTGTAATAGGACATAGACTGTAAATTAAGCTGTACATATTGGCAAGATTGCTCTTATTATTGTTGTTATTTCATTAAAGCAAAAGCCAGGCTATCCTCAGCAGTGACCTTACCTGTAACTCTTTCTCTTCCTGTCTCAGCATATTCCTAAGGATCTGGGTGGCATGTTTTTGAACTTCGGGATCCTAGGAATGGAGAATATGACAGTAGTGAGAGTTGGGGGACCAGCTCAATGGCTTAATTCCTTCCTACCTGCTGATTCTTGGGCTAGGAAAGCTCAGGAAGTAGAGCTTGGGTCATAAGTATGTTTTACACAACACCCAGTACCTCAGCAGAATTCAGTAAACATAAAAGCTTCTTTTGATTTTACTCCTGAACTTCTGTAATCATCTTTGGTATGGAAGTGTTCTCCAAAGCACAACCTCCTTGTCTCCCAGAACCTGGGGGCTGGGAAATCCTGCTCCCTACACCTATCTGCAAAGTGTCCTCCTGAACTCCTCACACGGGCTTCCCTCAGTGCTAGGGTTCTCTCTCTCCTGGGTTTTGTCCTTTCTGACTCTCTCCCTCCACCCAGATGGGCTCCATATGTCTCTCTTCCAAGCAGGCTTTTTTCTCTAGGAAGCCTTTCTTCTACTCCTTGGCGCTATTCTACACCCTTATAGCACTGACTGGCGATCGTCTTTACCAGGTGCTTTCTGTCCCAGCCTGGAGGTTTGCACTCTCTCCCCCATGAGGAAGCGCACCCCCAAAGGGCCTGCTTGGGGTCCTCCACACACTGAGGAAACACTAGATGCTGCTGTTTAATAAAACTGCAAATGTATTTACATAGCAGGAGGACATTAAGGCATGAAACAACCCCTTGAAATGCAGGCCTCATTTCTGCTCAGCTCTTGATGGTCTTTCCTCTATCTCTTTGGCTTATCTCTGCCTACCTGTTCAATTTAACCAACTTTCCTCCACCATGGGGGGACTCTTCAAAGGGACAGCAGAGTGAGAAGGGGAGCTGGGAGGGCCATTACCTGCAGAGGTTTGGGTCCTGTGATGCGTTGTGGAGGTAGTAGAGGTGGAGGAGGTGGTGGTGGTGGTGGTGGTATCACAGGGGTGACTTGGGGAGTTCCTGCTGGGGCTAGATCCTGCTGGAGCCCAGAGATACCCACAGACGAGGGTGAAGAGCCCAGGAGGGTCAGTGCAACATAGGCCCCAGCTGGGGGAAAAGAGAGAGGCTTGCTCAAGTGGCATTGTTCTATGGAGCAGACATTCAAACTACAAAGGAGGGGATTCACAATTCATTAAGTTCATACTTCTGTAGATTAAGTTCTCCTCACCTTTCCTGCCTCATCCATTCTAACTCCCACCCTTCTGCCTTGTGTCTACTCAATCATTGCTTCCTTCCCTTTTTTCATGCAGAGACTTCAATTAGACTTCCACTAACAAAAATCTGCGCGCATTCCCCATGAGCAAGGGCCGCCTGCTCAGTTCCTTGCTTCTACCTTTATCTCATTACATTAAAGAGCCAAGGTAAAGCTCCTGGCACACTGCCTGCCTGGCACATAGCAGGCACTCAAACTCTAGCTCTCCATCCTCCCCAAACTTCCCACACCCTTTAATACTTTCCTCAACATTTACGGCTGCTATTTGATTACCTGCACAGACTCAATTGTTGGGCCTTCCAGGCTGCAAACAAAGAATATTTTTGCTTTTTCCCCCAAACAGGAAACAAGTGGGCAAGAATGTCTGTGAATTGGAGAGAGGAGCAAACTATACTTGAGTGAGACCTGGAACTCTATGCAGGTTATGGCCCAAACAGGAGTGGCAAAGATGGGTATGGGTAAAAATAAAGACATCTGATGAGAGGTTAATAACATCTTCACTTAACATGATAATAGGGATTTGAGGTGGCCTAAGTGGATTGTTCCATGTCAAGATTAAAGATGTGACGGTAGCTGCCTTGCACAGCTGCAAAGGAAGCCTCCTGGACCAACAGACCTGCTCTCTCTCTTCCCTCCCTTCCTCTTAGCCCATCTGCTCCCCTACTTGCTTTAGTTGTCAGCCATCTCCCACTCACATCTGATAAGCTTCACCACTTCCAGGTGTGAGCTATTGGTCACCATGGTGCCGTTCACCTGTTGGGGGACAAAGAATCTTTCCATGAGTTCAAAATGCCTCTATTTTAGGAAGCCATCCACTAATGCTCCTTAGCTGCCTCTGGTCACTTGTTTACTCAAATTCACATTATGAGTTTGTTCCTGTTCACATCTGCTAAGTGTTCTGTCTCTCCAAGTAGCCTTTATGTTTCCAGGGCTGAAGCTGTGTTCATTTGTCCATTAATTCACTTGTTTATTTTTGGCATATACTTTTCCAACTGATAGCCTCGTACACAGGTTTATATCAACTGAGATGGTCTGTTTCCTCCTCACTAGAGGACTAAGGATTCTCCTCATCTAGGATCTCCTTAACAAGTCTAGGACTCTGTTTTACTGAAGAATGCACTGAAGGCAGATTATAGTATTTTAGAACAGGCAAGGACCTTAGGTCAGCACTGAATGGGGGATAGGCTACCAACCTCAGAATCCAAAGGCTTGGGTCCTTCACTAATCACAACCCCAACCTCTTAATCTTATTTGTGAAATGAGAACAATAAAACCTGTTCTAGAAGGCTGGTTACTTTAGAGGCAAGAAAGGCCTGGAGCATGGAGTGTAGCCATCTTAACTCCCACTCTCTCTCCTACTATCCTATGTTCACTCCCTGGTACCATGCCTGACTGGCAGCTGGTACCAAAAGGGAAGGATGCAGGATAGGCCAAGGCAAGAAGTGACCCGTCACACGCTGCCTCCTCTCCCGGGGGTGGGAAGGGGTTCACTCACTTTGATGATCCGGTCTCCCTCTTTCACACCGGCTTTCATGGCTGCACCTCCTGCGAGGAGAAGGCCTGGTCAGCAGAGCCAAACAACCTCTCCCAGAGGTCACTAAATTTGCATCAAAGTCCCTGTCACATCAGCTCCCCAAAACTTCACCTTACCTTTCTGTATTAGGTTAGGCACCTCAAAGGCTGGCTGTCTATCCTACGCTACTCCAGTAGCACAGCTGCTTTTAAGCTAGAGTGGACTTGAGAAGGTCACATTTCTTGCTTTTCTCCACCTAGCTCAGACACCAGACTTCTGATAACAAGGGCAAGGCAGAAGGGAGGCTGGGTGAGGCTCCAATTAGACTATGTGTACATATACGTATGCTTTATTTGAATGTGTCTGGATATGTTTTTAAGGCCAGAATAGAGTTATTTCTTATTCAGTGGGAAGAATGAGTTTACTATAGTAAATACAATTGTTCAAAGAAATAATGATTATTAAAGGAATATGGAGAAAAGGATTAAGACAAGAATTTTCAAACTAATAGCTCTGAAATCCCAAGATATTCATAAAAATGTTCTGGGGGTTCCTATGATTAAAGATGAAAATGGTAACTGTTTTAATTTCTGTTAAAATTTTTTTGAATGATATACATTTTCTCCCTTTAAAATGGACCAGAATAAGTGCTTCTAACCACGACTGATTATAAGGAGCGCAGAAGAATGTGCTCACGACACTTTCTGGTTATCACTTAATTGGAGGCTGCGGTGGTTTTGATCATTACATAGTTTTAAATGACATAGTCCTGGTTTCATTTATACCCAGGAAGCATAAGAAACACTAAAGCTGAAACAAGTTAATGATAAGCATTAAAAGTTATATTCTTGTAAATTTATCCCAAAATGATCATCAAATATGTAAAGTTACTTTCATCTGATCAAAACAAAAACTCCCACAAAGCAGAACTGGATGTATCTAGTTTAAAAAGAGAAAATACAGTGATGAATATATTCTACTTTGACTTTCCAACATTGGGAATCAAAACTACCCTCATCTAAAGCGTATTATTTGTGAAGGAGTACTTGCAAATAGCTTAAAACTTTTTTCTTATATTGTCATTTAGATACCAACAGTGAACATTATATAAGTCAGTCAATTTCCTAAAGTTTAAAATGCAAGCATTTCAAATATTAGGTCGCAAAAGTGGTTTCTAGTCTATTTTTAAGTTCAATTTCAATTTGCTTTTTAATTCACATTTAGTTCCACAATATACAAACTGTTGTTCATTTAAAACTTATTTGTCAAAATAATTATGCCTTTTTTCTTACAAAATTAAAGCTATACAGTATTTACCACTTGTCAAATGTGAAAAAGTAAAGTCTATACATATATTATTACAAATTAAATTTAAAATAAATTTTTTATCACAATGTTCAATATAGAGATCTAATTTTTAAAAAATTGACTATCATTCTCTATCATTTCTTAGAGGGTTCTCTGGCTATTCCAGAGATTGTGAAAGAGGTCTCTGAGTCCCCAAAGCCCGGGGAAGCCTGGGTTAAAAGAACCAGGTTAGTTGGGAGGCCAACAAAGAGAAAGTAAAGGAGCTGGAGGTAACTGTGACTTCGGAGTCCCTGAAAAGTCAAAAGACCGGTGACTCTTCTTTTTGTTTCTAATGAAGACAGAAGGGGTTACAGAGAGAAGTTTAGAAAGCAGGAAGCTGCTATGACATCTCTCTTTCTAGATCTTTAAGGAGTATCCTTTAATTATTCATTAGCCTGGCAGAAGAAAGAGCCAACGTGCCTAAATGTATGAGACATACGAGGTGACTTCTAGTAACTTAGTGATTAAAAAAAATTAAACTCTTCAGAGTAAAGGGACTAGAGCACAAATTAAGGGACTAGTCCACAAATTAGTAAGCATGAGAATCCCTGGGTTACTTGTTAAAAAGCATATTCCCTGGTCCTCTTGCTGGAAATTCATTCAGTACTTCTGGGACTTGGGTCCAAGAATGAGGATTTCAATCAATCAACCTAGGGCCTAGGCGATTCCAATGTAGGCAGAACCGAGACTGCACTTTGAGAAACAGTGAACTAGAGACTCCCTGGAAAAGATAACAACTGTGCTGTCACCCTTTCTTTCCTTTTTTTTTGTCCTTGCAATTTCATTGCCAATCCAAATGAAGTCTCTGCCTCTCTCCTCCCCCAAACACACCCACACTTTCCAAAACTCATATTTTACTGCAAGTCATCCTTCTGTTCTTTCCTCTCTGAATCTGACTCTGCTCAGGAAATGCAAAGTGAAGGAGAGCTGAACCCACATTTCAATGGAGGTGATCCCACACGTTCCATATCAAACAAACTACAGAGGCAAAGTACACATTATTAGCAGGACCACTATCCCTGTCTTACCCTAGTTCTGGAACCTTGAGAGAGTAAGGGAAGCCAAGAGTAAAAGTTCAAAGTATCCTTTCAGAGCTCTTCCCCAGGATATGAAAAACACACCTCCTCCTGATAAAACAGTTAACTCCCAAACATAAGAAGCCATAATTATTTATACTCTTGTGTCAAGCACATACCTTTTTTTTTTTTTTTTTTTTTTTTTTTTTTAAGATTTATTTTATTTATTTCTCCCCACCCCCCTCGTTGTTTGCACTTGCTGTGTCTGTTGTCTTCCTTGTTTTCTTTAGGAGGCACCTGGAACTGAACCCGGGACCTCCTATATGGGAGGGAGGCGCCTAATCGCTTGAGCCACCTCCGTTCCCTGCTTTGTTGTGTCTCTTTATGTTTTTCTTCTTGTGTCATCTTGTTGTGTCAGCTCGCTGTCTTGCTTGTCTACTTTAGGAGGCACTGGGAACCTCTGTTCCCTGCTTTGTTGTGTCTCTCATGTTTTTCTTCTTGGGTCTCTTGTTGCATCATCTTGGTGTGCCTGCCTGTCACGCCAGCTCACTGTCTTCTTTAGAAGGCACCGGGAACCGAACCGTGGACCTCCCGTCTGGTAGGCGGGAGCTCAGAAGCTTGAGCCACATCCGCTTCCCCACATACCTCATTTTGATCAATTTGAAATTCTCTTTTCATCTTTCCCATAAACATATCCCCAATCTTTCTCCAAAATTACTTCAACTAGATTTTCCCTTCCTGTTTTGCACTATTCTTAGTGTGAAATGGCCACCTGCTCTCTATTTCTTTCCTGGTGGCCCCAGGTCACCAGGCCCAGTCCCATTTGCTACACTGCAGTTCACTCCTCTTAGAGATACTTGTTTTGTACCTGAACTGCCCCTCTGCCCCACATCTCCTTCTGTCTTCTTTGGCCTGGGTCACTTAACAACAGTGACTCTACCACCTGGTATAAGATAGTACTCTGAACTTTAATATGCTGAACTTTCATAACGTCACTTGATAGATTTGCTTGCAATGCCCTCCTACTCTTCACACCCTTCTCACCAAATTCCCGTTTTTTCTTCCCATCTTTCAAACTACTCTGAAATCTTATTTTTTCTAAGAAGGCTTCCCAAACTGATCAGAAGAGAAATGACTATGCCCTGAACCACAAACTACCCAAACACAAATTTCCAGATACCATTCTCTCCCTGGTACTGCCCCTTACACATCATTTACATTCTGGCTATTATTTAATGTTATGTTGTATCTGCAAACATGTCCTATAGCCATTTGGACCAGTGTGCCAGTCTCACATTGTAAACCCCTGCAGCACAGGAACCGCCTGCACTTAGCAAGGTGATGTGCAGGTAAGTATGGATAACAGGGCCTTTAATTCCTCCAGGGCATCCCCTGGCTCAGCACAGGGGCTCCCTTGGAAGGCCTCATGACCTGAGGGCTGGTCTGCTGTTTTTGCACTTCCCACCAGGTGAAACAAGCCTAGAGAAGTGACCCCTAGAAATTCTGCTTAGTGGCTTAGCATTGTGGAGACTTCCCCAGAGGCCCTTGGGAACCCATTCTAGAATTATTCATTCATGCCCTTCAGGTCTCCTGGAAAAGCACTTGCAAATTCTACAAGTCATGGGGCACTGTCAAGTATAAGACAGTAAGAACTGCCCACTCCAGGTAGGAGGGACGCAACACTCACCGGGCCGTACAGACTGCACCAGAACAATATGATCCCCACTGACTGTGAAGCCAAAGCCATGCTGGTCCTTTTGGATGATGACACAACGTTGAACAAGACCTGATAGAAGGTGAGAGAAAAGAGAAGGGGGCGAGGCAGGACTTATCACTGGAAGATTAGGGCATAAAAGCTCAGACCAGCCAAGAAAGGTCATGTGGTTCTTCCCCCAGAAACCCTTTCTGGACTAACTAAATTCCCCCAGATTTATCTTACCCAAACACGCAGTGTTTCACAGTATTCACAGTATTCTTTAACCTACTTAGTATTCCATGGAAGAAGTTATTCTCTTCTGAGGCACTGAAATGTCTGTTTATCTTGTACATGCCTGTCCTTTTGGTGTATCTGGGCGAGACTGGCTAAAGAAGGGACAGGGTCAAGCTAGGCTACCCTTCTGAAGACTAGTATTAGAAATAAGCAGCCTCCCAGGATTGAAGCCTCAATTTTATGTCAAATTATGTCCAATGAACGAAGCAGGTAGGATGCCAATGCTTGTTGAACCTTTTTGCAGAGCTGTAGCACTCACCTGGGGTGACTCTGGATTGGCCCCTTGCCAATCCAGGGAAAGATAAAAAGAGAAGAAAACCCACTTTTTCAAGAAGTACATACATACACAGGACTTTAAAAAAAGAAAGAAAGAAAAGGAAAAAGAAAAGCA
The DNA here is from genome assembly GCA_029593785.1 of Cabassous unicinctus. NCBI lineage: Eukaryota > Metazoa > Chordata > Mammalia > Cingulata > Chlamyphoridae > Cabassous > Cabassous unicinctus. Next base: position 28,603 of record JAQZBX010024213.1, read on the forward strand.
AATAGGCTATGACTCTGAACAGTCTCCATCCCCGTGGGTGTATACTAGACACCATATGTGTGACTGCATCCTGTAGTGGTTGAAGGATGGGCTCTAGGGTTAAGGCAGAACTGTTTCCAAGTCTTGATTCTGTGCCCTACAAACTTCTGCACTTGGGCAAGTTTCTTTACCACCCCAGGCCTCAACTGCCTCATCTGTAAAATGAGAATAATGACACCTACCTTCTACAGCTGATGTAAAGACTAAAGGAAACAATTTATGTAAAATACCTAACACAATGCCTAACACACAATATGTGTTCAATATAAAAGCTAAGTTGTTTTACATTTGGGGTATAGAGACAGATCTGTATGGATGTACACCTCTGTGTCTGTGTGTCTAATGCCCCAGGAAGATTACCTGTGGTCTCAGAGGTGTCAGAAGGTTGGCGGTGATGGGAAGGGGACTTGCGCTCAGGTGCTGAATCTCCCAGAGAAGACAGGCTGCTTAACCTGGAGAAGGAATAAGAAAAGCCCACTGATGAGTTGGGTGGAGAGGGAACAACCTTGTAGTAGAAGGAGGGCCTTTCAAATGGGGCCCTGAACCTGGCATAGTGGGAGACTGACCCTCCCACATGTAATACACTCAATCTGGTGGGCAACTAGCCATGTCTACACCACTGGCACCACCTATCTGGAATCCTAGGCTGGCATGACCTCTTTAACACCAAGCAAGGCATGAGGGGAAATAGCCCTTCCTGGAGTCAGGAGACAGAGACAATAGCAAGAACGGGATGTGCACACTCACACACGCTTGTGGGGTCTTACCAGGCTGCAATGGGGCTGATGGAACAGAACGGAGCAGCAGAGAAAATGAATGCAAGAGAAAGAGACAGGAAAAAAACAAACAGCTAGTTAGTTTTAGGTGATGATCTGCAAAGGAAGGGGATGCTGGAGGGTAAAAACCTAGTAGGTCAAAAACACACAGAGGCCTGCATGAACACAGCAGAGGGCCGCAATGGCTTTAGCACAGACAGTCTCCCCCAGTTTAGCGTCATCTCTTCATCCTTCAAAGTTCTACCTCTTCAAAAGAGTGGTCTCCTGCAGGGTAACTGGGCATTTGGTAGTAACCTGTCGGGTAACTGGCAATTTGTATACTTTTCTAGAAAGGAGGGGCACTGTAATAGCATTTATATATTGGGCATCATGGGAAAGTAGGAATTTGGTCTGTTCAGTCATAGTATTCCAAATCCACATTCAACCCCATTCCCACAGCCAGCCCAAGACACATTGCTTAGAAATTATTAGAGATCCTAAAACTTCAAGGTACCATAAGCCATGGAAGCAGAAGACTTAGCTCTATCTCCTTTTTAACTAGGACCCTAAGAGAAGAAAAAGCTCAAATCATTACTGAGCCCTTTTCAAAAAGTGTACAAGTTACTCGTTCTCTAAATCGATAGTTGCTGCCCCACAGAAAGGGGCCTTCTGCTCATATCTATGACAGAAGACAATGTAGAGGGCTAGTCATGGAAGTACTGTTTGTTAATGGCAAAAGAATGGAAATAATCAAAATGTTCACAAGGGGTGAATGGATAACCTACAGCACATCAATATAATGACAGATTTGAGTCATATAAAAGAAAGAGGGAGCTTTTTATACTGGTAAGTTATCTCCATGAAAAGTTGTTGGGGCAGGGGGAGGATGCAGAATTACGTGTAGAGAGCGAAAAAATA
>JAQZBX010024214.1:0-16217 GCA_029593785.1 Cabassous unicinctus
CATTGAAATTAAATTCTGTGGCACACTTTTACCAATTAACTATAGCTATGCAAGTGAATACATGGATTTTTTGCACTCAATTCGTGTATGTGTATATGATGTGTCTTCCATTAAATAGACTTTTATTGGTACTTTTGGTTTCAGCAGTAGCAGCATCACCACCAACAGCAGCAACATCAAGTATTTAATGTTGGATAAATATTGGGCTAAGTGTTACACAAAGAGTTATATAAACATAGGTCTTGACTTCTCAGTGCTTAAAACAAAATAATACTAAACATACTCAAGGAAGTTGTGACAAAGTATATTAAACAGAAGTATTATGAATTTCATCAAAAATTTCAAAAAAGATATCAATTCATGCCCTTTCTCATAAGACATTCATAAAGTATTCATGTATGGGAGCCAGTAAACTTGATCCAATGGATAAAACAATGAATGGGACAGAGCCATTCATTCCCATCCCACGGAAAGTCCAATTCAATGAAGAAAAAAGTTATATAAAGAAACATTCACAATAGAGTGTGCTATGAGTCATGGTAGCAGAAAGAATGAGAAACCCCCATCTCACCTGGAGAATATTGAGCAATAAAATGACTAATTTTACAAAATCCTTATTCAAACATTCCATCCTACTTAACCCTAACTTCTATCTTGGGATGGCACAGTTATTAGCCAATTAGAAATGATGCCAGCTAAAGCATTGGGCCAGGGTTATGGAGGCTCTGTGCTGTGCAGGAAAGTCCACTCTGGCTAGTGCATCAAAAGGAAGTTTGGGGATACTGGGGCAAGTTTACAGTAGAATGGGCAGCAGTGCCTAGCATTCATTGGACTTCAATGAATTGAATATTACTGTGTTTCAAGTTAAAGATTTATCTCATTAATTTAACTGATAAGGCCACAACAGTGTGTACTGGCTGGATATTGGCTCACCTCTAATGGCAAACATCTTCCCCATTGCAATGAATTCTCCATTCCCTGTTGGTCAGTCTTCTGCTGATGGTTAGCTTTGTAAACATAAAGATAATGCAAGTACAATGGCATGGGATTTCAAAGAAAAATTACAAATCTTGCAAAAATTGGTAGGATTTCATGAAATTCCTGAAAGTGATGTTGGAGAACATTAATCACTGTTAACCATTAACTACATTAATCACTGCTGACTACTGATAAATGCAATTAAATTTAGTTAATGTAGATTAATGCAGTTAATGAAATTTAAAAGCTGATACATTTTTCAGCAGCAAAAAATGAAGAAAAGAAAATCAACCAAGATAAAGGATAAGATCTTCAAAGAGCTTGATTAGAAAATCAAATGATAAATAGACTAGGGAAAGTTGAGTTGAATCCTCTTCATAATTGTATTGCAAAAGTTAGATTGGCTTTATAATTATGGTTGGTGCTTTTTATAATTTTGCTTTAAAATTAGATTCTCTTTAGAATTATGTTGCAAAAGTTAGATAAGATGTCAAAACTAAATTCCATATTTGTTTCATTCTATTTCTTTTAAAAAAAGAATTTAGTTATATAACCTGAATTTTGTTAAATATACATATATGCATATTTTTAAGTTTCATTTTTCAGGATAAATTTCTAGTTAAAACATTTGTCCATATTTCTTTAATTGCTTTTATTTGTATGAGGAGAATTTATTTTAAGTTGTTGTAGAGTTCATTATTGGACCCCATAAGAGGAGCACCAAATGAGACTTAGGGATGTTCAGAGTACACTTCCCAGAAGTCTTAGAGTCAGGAAAGTGAATAATGAAGAGGAGAGTTAGTATAATACAAGTGTCACTTTCCATCTATTAATGATTACCTGCTTCTAATATATTTGCATGTGATCTTTGCAATTCCAAATTGTTTCCCTTTCCTATCAACCATGGCCTCTCTTATAGTCACTGCTCAAGAGATCTGAAACTCAGACTGAAAGTCTCCTTGTTGTCTACAAAACACTACTGAGTGGGTACTGAATCTGGGACAAGCTATAAATGACTACATGCACAATCCATTTACAATTCCACTAACAAAATTACAAGAGTCTACCAGGGTTAGAGGAAATTAAGGGGATTTGCCATGTATGAGGTAAGTGAGAACACGGCAAAGAGCCCCACTATTCTAAGCTGTGCAGGATTTATCATCACTGGTTGATGTGTTTGAGGGTACTGGTCACTCGCTGGCAAGTAAGAGTGACAGTTAATGTTAGCTCATTTTGTTAGTGTCAATAGAATACAGTATACCGCACTTTGGGAAACAGTGTACAAGATAGGGTGTTGTTTCTTGTACACTTCAAAAGTACAAATCCAGTATTTATATTGAATTCCAGTTTTATACAGTCTGAATTTGGGACGTTCCAGTGTCAGTGATAGAGGCAGCAGTGGTTAATAATGCTTCAATTGGAGCCAGATTGCCTGATTTTGAATACTGGTTCCACCAATATGTATCGCTGAAGTCCTAGCCAAGTTAATCCCTCTCTTTTAATTTGTTCATCTGTAAAATGGAGATAATATAAGTATCTACATTCTAGGGCTATTGGGGATTAAAATAGCTAGCATATCTGAGTAAATTTCATATAAGGCTTAGAAGTAACTCACAGAGGGCCCACACTCAATACAGGTTAACCATTATGATATAAGTAAATATTTAATGTCTGAGACACTATTTTCTGAGCAGCAAAATGGAAATCCTGACATCTACTTTGTTGAAAGAATTAAACTGAATATGGTAATGTAGGTAAAAGCACATTTGTAAGATGGGTGAAGACTCATATCTTTCTCTCTCACTGCCCTTCAGTTATCCAGGATTTCCAACTGAGTTGCCATTTTAGAGAGCAGACAGAGTGGTAGAATGACAAATAGCCCTGATAGAGAGTTGACCTTTGAACTAAATGACTACCCAAAGGGAATGAAATAACTTGAAAAATATGTTTGAAAGTGAACATGAGTAAAAAAAAATTTAATTGGCAAGTTTTAGATTTTTCACTCTATCCAGAAAGATAGTCATGAAGTATTGTAAATCAAAGATAGTAATAATCCTAGTTGTGACATGTAGATTTTGACTTCCCTATTAGAACAATGCTTATAAAACTGATGAATTTCTAGAAGTAAACATTCCTTGTGCTTTTTATTTCTCCTTGTACAGCATATAATCACAATGTTCTTTAACAATTCAACAGTCTTAACTTGGTTTACATTTTTGAAAGTGTGGATTTCTATTAGCACATTCCTGGAAAACATGAACGAAAAGATACGTAACAGTTTTAGGCTAGCAGAATTTTGATTTATTTTATTCCACCATGTCTCATGGTGCCATATGAAAGTCTCATTCCCAAATGCAGTCTTGCTAGAGTTAAAAGCTACATGCTTGACACTTAGCAATGTATTTTTTCCCCAGTCATCTTTTTTGTTGTTTGATTAAATCCTCAGGTTTCCTTGTACATTTGCATTCTGCAAAGGGCACTGTAATCTATATGCGATAACTTGCAGGTGAAACTCACAACATCAATAAAAGGATGTTATGTCATCTGTGAATTATGCAGCAATTGGCCTTAGCCATTACTCATTAAAGTGTAGCATTTTGTCATTCTCTTTGATACTAGAGGATATTCAACTGCTTCTAATTGACAGATAGGTTTAATTTGTGCTGGTTATAGTGCAATGAGCAAAGCACTGAAATAGGTTGATTTTTTTTTTTTTAATTGGACAATAGACTTTGCTTAGTCACTACTATAGGGAGTTGCTGAGGTTACAGAATTCCCTCCAGTAGAAAAGAATTATTTCTCTGATTTCAATTAAATTTCTTAAAGTGTTCATTGAGGAGGAATCATTCTTCATTTAGATACAGCAGTATTTTTTAAAGAAATAATAGGTTAATTTGTCATCTCACACCCAACACTAGAAATTACAAAGACTGTTATTACAGAAATGATCAGATTTATTTTATTTTCATTTTCTTTTTACTTCAAACTGATACACAAAATTCAGATTAAAAACAAAGTGCAATTTCAAAAGACTGTATTGTATGTCAACCTCAAAAAGTGTTTTGAAATGTGCCTAGGAAAACAGGGGTCTTTACTTCCATGATGTTTCAAAGAAAAATACGTTACGATTCAACACAATTACTCATCTTTATTCTGCAGCCTATGATGTCGAGGCCGTAGTTTGTGCTGTAGGCAAGAATGTAGCCTGGTGGGAGAAAGCATTTGAACGCGAAGATACAAAGAAATTGAGGTCTCCTCTCTGCTTTGGCATTCTCTAGCCAAGTGACATTGGTCAATTTATCCAAACTTAGGTTTTGTTTCCTTATCTGCAAGATGAGAGGGTGTCCTTCACACTTTTAAAACATCCTCTTATTCTTTAATAAAATATATTAAAATAAAATCAAAATTTTAATGTATAGAAAATTGCTTCCATGCAATGCTTAATGTATAGTACTTCCCATAGAGCACCAGAAGTATTATATTTTCTCTCCACTGTTATCCTTTTCTTGCCTTCTTGAGCTTACAGATGACAGTGAGTAAAAAGATCAGGTGGGTAAATACTAGTTTCAAGTATAAATATTCTATCAGTTAAAGGATTTGTATTGGTTTCCTGGCTGCTAAAACAAATAATACAGAATGGTTTGGCTGAAACAATGGGAAATAATTGACTCACGCTTTTGAGGACAGAAGTCCAAAACTGAGGCATCGGCAAAGTGATGCTTTCTCCCTGAAGACGGTGGTGTCTGGGGCTGGCTGCCTGCAATCCTCGGACCTTAACTTTTCTGTCATATGTCAATGAACATCGTGGCATCTTCTCCTTTCTCTTCTGGATTCCACTGACTTCTAGCTTCTTCACATGGCTTTCTCTTTCTGTCTGAATTTCATTCTTCTTACAGAGGATTACAGTAATATGTATTAAAGCACAAATTGATTTGGTTGGGCCACACCTTAACAGATGTAACATCTTCCAGAGCTGTGAAGACAATGTTCTCAGCATCTTCACCACGAATAGTTTCCATCTCAAGAATGGAATAGAACTCCTTATCTATTAAAATTTTATCATGAGATTGCAGCAGCAGCCACATCTTCAGATTTTACTTCTAATTCTAATTCTCTTGCTATTTCCACCACATCTGCTGTTATTTTCTCCACTGAAGTCTTTACTCCCTCAAAGTCATCCATGAGGGTTGGAATCAACTTATTCCAAACTCTTGTTAACATTGATATTTTGACTTTTTTTAATGAATCATGAATGTTTTTAATGGCATCTAAAATGGTGAATCCTTTCCAGAAGGTTTTCAATTTACTTTGCCCAGTTCCATCAGAGGAATCACTATGTTAGTGATTATTTTAGAAAAACACATTTCATTAGGTTATAAAACTTAAAGTAGAGATTATTCCTTGAACCGTGGGCTGCAGAAAGGATATTGTGTTAATAGGTACAAAAACAAATTGAATCTTGCTGTATACCTCCGTCAGAGCTCTTGGTGAACTGGTGCATAGTGAGCAGTTCTAGTTTGAAAGGAATTTTTTTTTCTGAATAGTAGGTCTCAACAGTGGGCTTAAAATATTCAGTAAACCATGCTGTAAACAGATATGCTTTCATTTTTGTGATGACAGCTTTGTTGTGCCAGTCATAGTGCATAAGCAGCATAGATTTATAATTATTAAGGGCCCTAGGACTTTCTGAATGGTAAATGAGCTTTGGCTTCAACTTAAAGTCACCAGGTGCATTAGCCCCTAACAATAAAGTCAACCTGTATTTTGAAGCCAGACATTGTCTTCTCTCTAACTATGAAAGTCGTACATGGCATCTTCTTCCAATAGAGGGCTGCTTCATCTAATATTGGAAATCTGCTGTTTAGTGTAGACACCTTCATCAGTTATCTTAGCTAGATCTTCTGAATAACTTGCTCGGGCACTTGCTGCTTCACTTTGCACTTTGATGTTATGGAGATGGCTTCTTTCCTTAAACCTCATGAGCCAACCTCTGGCAGCTTTAAAGTTTTCTTCTGCAGCTTCCTCACCTCTCTCAGCCTTCATAGAATTGAAGTGAGTTAGGGTCTTGCTCTGGATTAGGCTTTGGCAAAAGGGGATATTGTGTTGGTTTGAAATTCTATCCAGACCACTAACACTTTCTCCATATCAGCAATCAGATTGTTTTGCTTTCTTATCATTTGTGTGTTCACTGGAGTAGCACATTTCATTTCCTTCAAGAACTTTTTCTTTGCATTCACATCTTGGCTATCTGTTTGGTATCTGAGGCCTAGCTTTCATCCTGTCTTGACTTTTGACATGCCTTCTTCACTAAGCTCAATCATTTCCAGCTTTTGATTTAAAGTGAGAGATGTGTGACTCTTCCTTTCACTTGAACACTTAGAGGCCATATTGAAATTGGCCTAATTTCAATATTGTTGTATCTCAGGGAGTAAACTAGTTATGGTTTTAATTGCATGGATTTTGTGTATCTTCTTTTTCATTCCAACCCCAATTTCTATTACAGTTCCTACCAAGTGTATCTGCTTATTTATGCTAGGAATTGCTGTTATCAATATTAATAACATTATCACTTCCAGGGCTAAATAAATATTTGTTGAGAGAACAAGTGATTGTAAATTAAAATTAAGATTTGTAGGTAGTTTCATGTGTTTAATTCAATGTCATATAAAACTCAGAAATGGCTCAGATTTGGCATTCTCTGGTTTTAAATATCTTTACAAGTCAAAATTTAAAGATTTTCAAAAAGATATATGGTTGCAACAATGTCCTATTCAGAGTAAAAAGAAAAAGTTTTGGGTAGTAAAGTCACTCAAAGATTATGACATGCTCTGACCTCCATGTAGAGTACAATCACGTATCATCATGTTTAACATTAAGTGTCTTTTGGTTGTTCTAATAAGATGTCACTGTTCTGGAAAAGAAAAATAATATTGTGTTTTAGATGTATTTTCTTGTAGAATTTTTGTGTGTATATTCTTAGTATAATCAATGCTATTTCACATCCTTGTGCCTTGAAGGGAAACAATTTTATGAATCCAAAAACTAAATTAATAAACTTCACATGCTATATAAAGCATTCAAACACTGATTGAGCAAAGGCATACATTTACTAAAATAAGTCAACTTATTTTTTTACTAAAATAAATCCTAGTCATTGATATACAAGAAGACATTTTCTTTTAATGACTTAAGTGCAAGTAGAATGCAATTTAGAATCCTTTGAACGCTATATTAACCATTTTGGCCTATTAAGTTATTTCACTGAAGAATTTAAGTTGACAAAATGAAGGTTATATCAATATGTGTATGTGAGAGTATAAGTGTATCTCATGTAAAACAGCCCTATTGCACTTATATCTTCATTGTTGTTTTAGATAACTGGAATCTTTCTTAAAAGACAAGAATTCAGCTCCATTAAGGTCAGGGGAACAGAGTTATCTCAGTTCTAACACAGAACCTCAAAAAAAAGGTCAAAATCTGAATTTGAGATGGAATATTCCATCTTCCGAAAATTCCCTCCCCTTCCTTTCTTATTCTTAAAAGTCTATATCCTGTCCACATTTTCAAAACCTTCCTGAATACTCCCCAAGCAAAAAACCCAACTGATATAATAGAATAAGAAAGAGTTGGGGGTCTAATTCCTTATTCTCCAAATACTAGCCTCGTGATTTTGTGTGAGCTACTAAACATCTCTAATTTCTGTTTCTTCATAAGAAGACTGATGATGCCTATCTCCTAGTATAGTTATGAAACATAATAGACACTGACTAAATATTGTCAATGTTTCCATCATATCACAACATTTTATAGTCATCTCCATTTTGGTATTTACTGCCCTGTATCACACAGTTTATATAACTGTATTCTTTGTTATAATGTGATTATTTGTAAACAAGGAACCTCTCTTAAAAGCCTTTGACTCCCCAGTGTTTATGCATAACATAAATGCCTATGTGAGAAACACACACATACATACAAATATACACTTTGTTGTTGTGAATGATTAAGGGACAACAATTGGTTAGAAACTATGGAAATTAAACCTCCTCTCAGAGCAATTAAATAATTAAATGAAAATACCTTTAAGGCACTTAGCTAAGTGCTTGGCATGGCAAGTACTCAAAAATATTATTGCACAATGATCTGTGATAAATAAATATTAATAAAACCTGAGAACCTCAGGTAGGAGAGATTACCTTTGGGTATTAGAGAAGGAATCACAAAAAGGGTTAACATGTGATCTGAGTCCTTAGGGATGAATAGGATGTTATCAGATCCTATTGTGTGTTGTTGGGTAGAAACATTACATTTTTAAACAAAAATATTTGCAAGTGGTACATAGTAGATATCTCTTTACAGGTGAGGTTCCAACAAGTTGAAAGTAATAAAATATTGATGGGAAGAAATTAATTTGGGGACATTTTATCATTGGCTTTTCAGTATTCTTTTTCAAAAAGAAGGACAATATAGTAATTCAACACACAAAATGAACATGAAAGAGAAATCTGGTTAAAATCCTATTTTCAAGGGAAATTTTCGTTTCCTTCTCTTGAGTCATTCCTCAATTCTGGTAGCATTTAAAAAATCATTTCAAGGTGCCATTTAAATCCAGCATCTTTAATTTTCTTCAACATGCAAATAAACTATCAAAACTGATGAGGTAACATAAGAAATTATTATGATAGCAAAGCAAGGATGTGTAGTATGTGGGATGTGAAATAAAGCCTATCCTTATTATATCCTGAAACAGATTGGAAAGCATCTACCCTACATCCAATTAATGAGAAATGGTAAAGGTTATTAGGATGTGTGGATAAGTACAAAATTATGCTGCATTTGTGTCCATGAAAATATGATATATTAGAAAATCATCAGCAGAGGAACTTGATCAAATGTATTGTGGATTAATCCTTAGCTATTAAAAAAAATCATCACCACAACCACCATACACACACAAACAAAAATAAAAAAATAAAACACGTTCTGCTGTATGCATTGGAAAGAACTTTAAATGGAAAAATTCAACCAGATTTTAAATATCAAGAAATCTGAAACACCTTTTCATCAACCACATCATTCTCCAAGGAGAGATTTTTCAAAGTCCCCAAAAGGTATAGATTTGGGAAAGTCACTTTCTGAGATTCTGATATTCACTTGTAAATTCTGTATTCAAGGTCCCTTTAAATTGAAAAAACCTATGATATTAAGTGAAAAATGAAAAATGAAATGGCAGTCGGCCATGCCTTAATGATTTAACTTGGCATCTGGTCAAATGACCTGGGCAAATGTTCTTTTGAAAAATGTCATGGAATTTTTATTAACGATGAATATTTAAAGTCTTAAACCAGAGTCATCTTGAAGAAGACTACTTTAGCAATCTAGGTTCTGTCAAAACTGGGTTTTGAAGACTTGACCCTCATAATAATCAAACTATTTCTGCATGTAAATGTAGTTAAAATCACCTTTCATTCAGACATCCAAATTCTTGTGTTGAATGTGTACAACAAATCTGCACAAAAATTAAGGAAATCTACAAACATTTATACAGAAAGCTGAGAGTTGCTGCTCAGATGCTTATTTTAATGCTCAATTCTGTGGACTTAAAATTTGCATACTTTATTTCAGATGCTGTGTAATGTTTAGGAATTGCTAATTTCTAAATACCCCCTGATTCCAGATACCCTAATATCAGGGAAATTTAGATTAATGTAAAATATTTTGAGTGGTAAAATCCTCAGTAGTTTTGTCCCCAGTTGAAAAAGAAACTTGAATAATAGCATGGCAATGACAACAACGATAATAATGAAATTCTTAACATTTTCCTTTTCTTTCGGCTAACATTTACCAAATGACATTTTATTTTCTTAGAGCTTTTCATGAATTTTCTTTTCTACAGTCTTTGTATGCCACTGTAGATGAGATAACGGCACAAGGACATAGCTAAGAAATGCTGCAACCATAATTCAGTAATGTGATTTCTAAAACTTGCAAACTGTTTATAGTGGTGCAAGTTCTGGTATGGGAAAGGCTTGAGTTCAAATCCCTGTGCTACTCCTTATGAGCAATGACTTCCTTCAGTATATTTAACCTCATTGTATCAGTTTACTGATATATAAAACGGGGATAATAATATCTATCAAATAGGATTGCCACGACTATTATAAGAGAGGATACACATGGTGTTTTTAAAAGACTGTGGCATATAGCATTCAAGATATTATTATTAATTTTCATCATTTCTATTTATTACTTTATTTTCCTTTAACAACTATTTTTAATTACTATAAGACAGTTGTTACATCTTATATATTACAGGGATACAATAAAGTACTTGGGGTTTATTCTAGGTTAGCACAGCTGCAGAAGATTCGTTGTATGACAAATAATCAGGAGATTCTTGCCTCAATCATATATTAGGAAGTATCATAATTAACATTAAAATACATTCCTGACTATATTAAACAAGGTTAGACTAAATAACAGAATAATAATAATAATAATATTGCAACATAAAAGGTTAAATTTAAAATAAAATTTAAATATATAAAAATAAAATTATACAATTACATGTATCCAAAATTAGGTTGGCTCTACATATACTAGATAAAAGGAGGAATGGAGAGGGGAAAAGAGAAGGAAAATAAATGCTCATTGAGTGCCTACAATATGTTAAACTATACACTAATTTTTTATTTAAGTTCTTGATACTTTCCTCTTTTTCTCACCCCATAAATTATCCATCACCATGTCAAGTTAACTCATTTCCAAAATCTATTCATTCCTCTGCATCTCTACCATCATCAAGTTAGTCCAAGCTACCATGATCTCTCATTTTATTATTACAATTACATTCCAACCAGTCTACCTTCATCCACCTTGGCCACCCACTAATTTGTTCTCTACATGCATAAAGAATAATTTTAAAAAAAATCAAATCTGATCATGTATCTCCTCTTCCTTGAGTTTCTCTACCCTTAAAAACTTTCAATGGATTCTCATTATCTAAAAATAAAGATAAATATGTTTATCATGCTCTGACTATCTCTCTGGGCTCATCTGAGACAAATCTCACCTGTGTTCCTTCTTTCTCTTTGGCCAACTGGTTCTATTTCAGTCCTCATACTGACCATTGTCCTCCTGACACAGGCCTTTGCACATGATTTTCTCCCTCTAGAATATTCTTATCTTTCTTCATCTGGTTAACTGACTCATCCTTTATATCTCAACTGAATCACTCACTTTTTAAAAAAGTCTTCTATGTCTTTTCTAACAGCAAGATCTATATTTTAGACTCTGAAGTCACTAAGTACCTCTCCTTCAATATGATCAAAACAGATGAAGTTGTACATTTGTTTGTGAAATTATTGTATGTTTCTCTTCTAGATTGACTTAATAGCTTATTTAAGTGTTCACTATATAGTAGATAGTTTTAATGTGCTTTATATATATAAGCTCATTAGAATCTATATAGCAACCTAAAGAGTAAATCTTATTATTAACAACACTTTACAGTGTGAAGAATCTAAAGGTCCAGTTAAGATTAAGTGCATTGTCCAAGGTCATAAACTAGCAGAGCCAGGATTCAAATCCAGGCAATACATTCAGAGTACATTATTTAATCATTTCATTTGTTACTATTTAGGAGCTACAAAAGTATTGATGCTACCACTATTTTATCCTCAGGAATGAACACAGTGATTGAGTATAAATTGGTAAAATCTCATTAAAAGATGTTTTGATATTATCTATCAAAATTTAAAATGCATTTATATTTCAACCCAGCAATTCTACTTCTAGGATTGTCTTGCAACTCTAATGGTACATGTGCCCAAGGACGGAAGTAGAAGGGCATATTTTGCAGCATTGCATGTAGTAGTAGGCTAGAATGATGGCAAAGTCAATCAGTACAATGCTGATTAAATACATAATGATATATCCATTCAAATGAATACTCTACAGTCACTTAAAAATAATTAGAGCTTAAGTGATGATATGAAATTATATCCATTAAATAATATTAAGGAAAAAGTGAGGAACAAAACAATGTCTATAGCTTCTTACTATTTGGGTTTACTAAAAAGGGAAGATATACATATATGCATGTATAAATCCAGAAAGCTTTAAAGGATACAATAAATTGGTAACAATGATTGCCTTTGAGAAGAGGTTAGAGGCACTAGACATCAATATTAGGAGAAATTTATTTCTCAATGCAAATTCTATTGTAATGTTGGAGTTTTCCTCTACTAGCATGTATCGTTTTTTCAATTTTTATAAAATACTTTACCCCTTAAGTTGAAGAACATAATTAATAACCCAATGAAACATATGAAAGAAAAGTCATGAGCTCAAAAATCTCTTGCAAAATACGTTTTTCATTCTTCCTCAAGGATTTACTCTAAGCTAGGCAACACAGAAAAAAAACTTAAATTAAGGGAATATACATGTATACTGGGAGGGGGAAACACATCTTTAATACACATTTTAGAAAGCATCTGGGGCTTCCAGTTGACCAATATGGCAGCATAAGATGGTCCAATGTTCTGTTCCCCCATGGAATCTTTGAACACTAGCAAAAACTGGCAGAATCATCTATCTCAGAATTCCAGAAAACAGTTAAAGTCTTGCAGTACCTGGGTGAAAACTGAATCAAGAAAACACAGCTTTATATAGCAGTAGACGCTCATGGTGCACTTGCTGGTCCCTCTCCAGTGAAAGGAGGAGCTAGCCTGAACTCCCATTGTGGGTTCCTGCCCTGTTTTTTGAGAGAACAGAGTAACATCTATGCACATACTATAGTGCCTTTATTTTGGTGCCTATCTATCAGTTGGCAGCCTAAAATTCTGAACCAGAAACTCATTACTGACTTGTTCTCCCAGAACCTGTCCTTTAGACACAAGGAGCTTTTGGACAGTTAAGCAGTATAAGAAACAATTCAAAATGGCCTGGGGCAAAGAATACTTATATTTAGTCATACAGTAGAGCAACCAGTACAGGATAAAAGTCTATGCCATAAGAAGATTAGGGGGCATTCAAATTCCTATAAAAGGGAAACTCCTAGGGCCACAAACAAGTACAAGCCCAGGACAAGATACAGCCTCAGAAAATATAGAGAGCACACTATACTTCACGTTCACCTCAGGCTATTATTCTTGGTAAGAGAACTAAACTGTGATTCAGGGCACCAATCAAGGCAGCGACAATTTGCAAAAATTGTGAAAACTATTTTTTATTTGTTGATTTGTTTTTGGTAGCTCCTGCCGCTCAATAAAATTTGTTTTATTACTAGTAAGATACAAAATTAAGTAACAGAGTGTTTAGGGACTATTCCCAGAGTAAACACTTTAAAATATTAAAATATAAAATGTGAAAGAGAGGATTATTATACAAAGAAACAGAAAATGATGACCCAAAGAAACTAGATAATCCAGACACCATTAATGAATAATACCAGGCTTCTGACAGACCAAAGACATCTCAAAAAATGATCCTCAATATGCTCAAGGAGATATAGGAAAACAAGTAGAAAGAACTAAAGGATATCAGGGAAACAATGAATAAACAAAATGAGATCTTCAATAAAAAAAGAAATTTTAAAGAGGAACCAAACAGAAATATTAGAGTTTAAGACCACAAAAACCAAAATGAAAAATTGCCTAGTTGTTTCAACAGCTCACTAGACCTAGCAGAAGGAAGAATCAGTGAACTCAAAGACAAGACACTTTCAAATGATTTAGGCTGAGGAGGAGAAAGAAAAAAGAATTTTAAAAGTGTACAGAGACTAAGAGACCTGTGGGATGCCCCAAGCATAATAATATATACATTATGGGAGTCCCAGAAGTAGACAAAAGAATGAAAGGGGCAGAGGGAATATTCAAAGAAACAATGGCAGAAAACTTTGCAAACTTAATGAGAGACATGAATAGCATATTCAAGAATCCCAATGAAACCAAAACAGTATAAACTCAAAAAGAACCACATCTAGATAATGTGGTCATCAAACTGTCAAATGCTAAGGACAAGGACAAGAGTGCTGAAAGCTGAAGCAGAAAAGTATCTGTAGGTACAAAGGAGTCAGGACAGAATTAAGTGCTGATTTTTCTTCGGAAATCATAGAGGCAAAAAAGCAGTAGGTGAAATATTTAAAATGCCGAAAGGAAAACAATTGTCAACCAAGAGTTTTATATCCAGTGAGACTATCCTTCAAAACAAAGGGCCAGATTAAGATATTCCTAGATAAACAAAAGGTGAGGCAGTCCATCACCAGCAGGCCTGCCCTACAAGCAATGATAAAGGAACTTTGTCAGACCAAAGAGAAAGGAATTTAGACAGTAGATCAAAGTGTAAAAGAAATAAAGACTTCTGATAAAATAACCATATGGAAAATTATAAATGCCAGTATTGTTACATGGTATTTTTTGGTATTTGTTTTAGTTTGCCAAAAGGGCTGCTGATGCAAAGTACCAGAAATGGGTTGGCTTTTATAAAGGGGATTAATCTGGGGTAAAACCTTACAGTTTTGAGGCTGTGAAATATCCAAATTAAGGCACCATCAGTGGTGCTTTCTCACCGAAGTAAGCTACTGTTGATCCTGTTGTCTGGCCACATGGCAAATCAAGATGGCCATTGATTTCTGCCAAGGTCTCTGCCTTTCCCTTCTGGCTTATACTCTCTTGGAGCCCAGCTCCTGGAACTCAGCTGTGGGCAACCAGTCTTACAGCTTGTCTCTTTCTGGGCCTTCTCTATCAGTCTTGGCTGCTCTGCTTTCTTCCCAAGTTCAGCTGCAAACTATCAGGGATATGGCTCATCTCTTCTTGGGCCTCAGCTCTTTGAGCCTCTTGGGGACTTCTTTTTTGCAACTCAGTGGTGGGTAAAACTGGAGTGTGTTCTCTCATATGACAGGATCAAATATATGGCAGCTTCCTTTTTCTCTATGTCCATCTCTCTGTGTCTCAGTTTATATCAGCGCCAGCAAGAGGGCAGAGGCCCAAGCTGACTCATACCTCATTGACACAGTCCAATCAAAAGCATCTCACACCCACAGGAATAAATTAGTTTAAAAACACTCTTATTATTTTGGGGATTCATAAAATAACAAACTATCACAGCATTTGACCCCAATTTTTACTTCTTACAGATTCTAAAATGCAAATACATAAAAAGCAATGATAAATCTATGGTTTTGGACATACAATGCATAAAGACACAATTGAATACAACAAAAAGGTGGAGTGCAGAGGGATATAGAAAGTGTATGTGTATGCTATTGAAATTAAGTATGTATATCACGCATGATTGTTTAGATTTAGGATGAAAATTTAATCTCCATTGTAAAAACAATGAAAATATATGAAAACTATTTCCAGCAAAAATGAGAAGGGACTCAAAATAGTATAATAAAAATTCAAATTGATAGGAAAGTAGGCAATAATAGAAGAATTGAGGGACAAAAATGGTATAAGACTTACAATGGCCAAATAGCAAAAGCAGAAGAAAACCCTGCCTTACTAGTAATATAAATTAAATTCTCTAGTCAAAAGGGAAAGACTGGCAGAAAAGATAAAACATATGACCAAACTATAGGCTGTATAAAAGAAACTCAACTTAAATTGAAAGATCTAGTAGGTTGAAAGAAAAAAGGATGGGAAAAATATATACCAAGCAATTAGAAGACAAAAGAGCACTTAGGATAACTATACTGATATCAGATAAAATAGATTTTAGTTCAAAAGAGTTATTAGGGACAAACAAGTCCACTATATACATTTAAAGTGGTCAATTCAACAAGAGGATTTAGCAACTGTAAAATGTATGTACCAAATGGCAGAGCCCCAAAAATACATTAAGCAAATATTGACAGATTTGAAGGGATAAACAGATGGTTCTACATTAATAGTAGAGTACATCAATATTTTCAATAATGGATAAAATATCTAGACAAAGGTCAATAAGGAAATAGAAGACATTGAAAAATACTATAAACCAATTAGATATAAAAGACAAATATACCACACTTCACTCAACAGTAGCAGAATACACATTCTTTAGTGCACACATATTCTCCAGGAGAAATCATACATTACATCACAAAAATAAGTCAATAAATTCAAATATAATGAAATCATACAATATTTCTTCTGACCACAATGGTATGAAGCTAGAAATCAATGAGAAGAAGAACTTGTAAATTCACAAATATGTTGAAAATAAGAAACAAATTCTTAAACAACCAAAGAGTC
>JAQZBX010024214.1:16317-30407 GCA_029593785.1 Cabassous unicinctus
AAGAAACAGAAGACCTCAACATACCAATAAGTAGTAAAGAGATTGATTCAGTAATCAAAAATCTAGAAAAAAGAAAAAAAAATCAGGACAGTATGGAGTCAGTGGGAAATTTTACCAAACATTCTAAGAATTAACATCAAACCTGCTCAAATTCTTCCCCAAACTCAGAGAGGCAGAAATACTTCCTAAGTCATTATATGAAGTCAGCATCACCATAATATGAAAACCAAATAAAAATACCACAAGGAAGGAAATTACAGACCATTATCCATTATGAATATAGTTGCAAAAATCTTTAACAAAAATACTTGCAATCTGAATCCAATAGCACATTGAAAGAATAACACACCACAATGGAGTGGTATTTATCCCAGGTATGCAAGAGTGGTTCAACATAAGAAAATCAATTAATGTAATATACTACACTGACAAAACAAATGGGGAAAAAAACACTTGATTATCTGAATTGTTGAGAAAATAAATTTTACAAAATTCAACACCATACCTTAATAAAAAACACCTAAAAATCTAAGAATAGAAGGAAACTTTCTCACATGATAATGGACGTATATGAAAATCCCACAGCTAAGATGATACAAAATGGTGAAAGATTGAAAGATTTCTTTCAAGATCAGGAAAAAAACAAGAATGCCCACTTTCATCACTGTTATTCAATATGGCACTGGAAGTTATAAGTAGAACGTTAGGCAAGTAAAAGAAATAAAAGGCACCCATATTGGAAAGAAGTAAATTGTTCCCTATTTGGAGATGACATGATCCTCTATATAAAAAAATCATGAAAAGCCCATAACGAAGCTACTAGAGCTAAGAAACAAATTGAGCAATGTGTCAGGGTACATGATCAACATGCAAAAAATCAGGTGTATATCAATACACTAGTAAAGAAGAATCTGGAGAGGAAATGAATAAAAAGATTCCATTTATGATAGCAACTGAAAGAATCAAATGTGTAGGAATATATTTAACCAAGGATGTAAAGAGCTTATACATAGAAAACTAAGGAATATTGCTAAAAGAAATAAAAGACTTAAATAAATGGAAGGGCATTCTTTGTTCATGTATAGGAAGAATATTGTTAAGATGTCAACTATACCCAAAGTGATTTACAGACTCAATGTAATGAAATAAAAATTCCAAAAGCCTTCTATGCAGAAATGGAAAAGCAAATCACCAAATTGATTTGGAAGTGTAAGGGACCCCAAATAGCCAAAACCCTCTTGGAAAAGAAAAAGTTAAAGGACTCACACACTCTTCAATTTTAAAACTAATAAGAAAACCAAAATAATGTGAACAAGATGGTACTGACATTGTCAAAACAAATAGACCAATGGAATTTAATTGAGAGTTCAGATATTATCCATCACATCTATGACCAATTTTTAAATGAGGTATTGGGGATTGAACCCAGGACTTTGTGCATGAGAAGCAGGCACTCAACCACTTGGGCTACATCTGCAACCCTGGCCAGTTATTTTTGACAAGGGTGCCAGGTCCTGTCAGTGAGGAAAGAATAGTCTCTTCAAAAAACGATGCTTGCAAAAGCAAAAAAAAATAAAGTTCTATCCCTACCTCCATATGGCAGTTTGATATTATTTATGGATAATAAATAATTTTTCTTTTCCACAAAGAAGAGAAAAATTATGTTTGCAAACTGGTCTATTCTTCTGGGTGTGATACCCTTTGGTTGTATTAATTTCAAAGGTTTTAAGTTTACTTAAAAAAAGATTAGGGCTTTGATTCAACCACATCAGTAGGGTGTGACTCAGTTAAGTCCACACCCCCTTGGTGAGCTAATATAAACAGATACTCATATGGGAAGAGAGAGAGCTCACAGACACAAAAGGCGGCACAGAAGATCCATGAAGAGGAGAAACCTGAGCCATTTGCCTGATAGTTTCCAGCTAAGCAAGCCTAGACGGAAACAAGTCCTATGCCAGACTGATATTGGATGCCCTGAGAGATGAGCCCTATGCCAGCCTACAGCTGATATAGGAAGAAGCTGGGGTCGTGGAGTCTTAAGAGGAAGGAGGAAGGAGAGACCAGGCAAAGATCACCCACCATCTTGCTTCAATACATGGCAACAGACTTTGGTGAGAAAGCAGCCTTCAGTTCGACTCTTTAGGACCTTGTAACTGTAAGCTTTTACCCCAAATAAATACCCTTTATAAAAGCCAATAGATTTTTGGTACTTTGCATCAGCACCCCTTTGGCTGACTAATAAAGGGGCAAGTGCAACTATGGAATAAAGTAGAGTTATTATTATTCTATCAAAGGAAGAACTTGTAACATTGATATGAAGACAGTGGTCACCAGAGGTTCTGAGGGAAGGGAGAGAGAAGAATAGGTGTAACATGGCGCATCTTGGGGACACTGGAATTGTTCTGAATGACATTGCAATGATGGATACAGGCCATTATACATTTTGCCAAAACCTATAAAATTGTGTGGTGCAAAGTGTAACTACTGTATAATGTAAACTACTGACCATGGTTAGTAGCAATGCTTCAATATGTATTCATCAATTGTAACAAATGTACCACCCTAATGAAAGATACTGTTAATGGGGAAAAGTGTGTGAGGGGAAGGGGTGGGTTATATGGGAATCCCCCTATATTTTTGATATAACATTTATGAAATCTAAAGCTTCTTTAAAAAATAATTTAAAAAATGGGTCACACTTTCTAGTCAAAGTACATCAGTACCCTCTTTGGCTGACTAATACACTCCCCTATATAAAAAATAACTCAAAATGGATGAAAGACCTAAACATAAGTACCAAAACTATAAAACTCCCAGAAGAAAACATAGGGAAACATCTTCAGGACCTTGTGTTAGGCAATGATTTCTTAGATTTAACATCTAAAGCACAAGCTACAACAGAAAAAATAAAATCAACCTTGTTTTAGTTCACTAAATGCTGCCAATGCAAAAATACCAGAAATCGGTTGGCTTTTATAATGAGAATTTATTAGAGTAAAATCTTACAGTCCCAAGGCTGTAAAAAATGTCCAAATCAAGGCATCATCACAGATGATGTGTCGCCAAGAATCAGCTGCTGGCAGATCCTGGACTCCTGCCATGTTACAAGGCAAAATGGCAGACAGACTCTGCCTTCATCTCCAGGCTTAGTTTCTCCCTGGGCTCAGGTGTGGGTGATCAAGTATATGGCTCCTCTCTCCCATCTCTCTCTCTTCAGGCTGCTTCGCTGATTCCAGCCTCTGGCCTGCCTCTCTCAGTCCTTCGGGTTTCTCTGTCTTTCTGCAGCTGTAGGAGATCCTGGAGTGCTTTCTCACATGGCAGGGTAAAAATGGTGGTGACCCTCTTTTTCTGTGTTCCATTTATATAAGACTCCAGTTAAAGGATTAGGACCGGTGGGTCCAAACAAAAGCGATCTAATCAAAAGTCCCACCACATATAATAGGTTTATAGGCACAAGAATGGTTTAGCTTAAGAACATAATTTTCTGGGCTCCACAAAAGACTCAAACTAGGGAAGACCTGATCAAATTAAAAAGTTTTGTGCACCAAAGGATTTCATCATGAAAGTACGACGACAAACTACAAAATGAGAGAAAATATATGGAAACCAGATATCCAGGATATATATCTCATGATATATCTCATTCAAATATATATGATTATATGAAAAATTAGATAATTTCTGGATTGTAAGATTATAATTTTTAAATCTTCACATTACTTTATGGTTTCTAATTTTTCTAATAAAAATAAATGTTATACACACAGAGTTGTTTTGTTTTTTTTTTAAAGAATGCCTCATATTATAAGAGTAAGGCAGGAATTTCCAGGCCCAAGTACCAAACATATTAATAACATTCCTCTCCTGAATACTCCCAGTGTTTTTACCATCTTCAACCCCATTATCCAGAATATCTAATCATCACATAATGTGTTGCCTTATATATTCTCATTCTGTTCATATCAGCCCTATCCATGATTCTAGGACAAGACCCTGGCAATCCACTACCTCTCTCTTTTTACCTCTCATTGAAACTGTTTGTCTGCTTGGTTGAAAATTCTTAAGGATTAGATTAAATTCTACTGCTCTCTTATCACTCAATCATAGCACCATAATCAACTCAGCATCCAAAATATTCTGATACATTCCACGTATTTCCTTCTCCACTATGACAATTCTAATCCACACACACACACACAATCACAAACCTATTTCTCTTGGACAACTGAAGAGGCTACAACTGGGGGACCTTCTATTACTACATGTTCTTAACAGATGCAAAAGCGATACTTAAAAGAATAAATCAGAGAGTCAGTTACCTGTTTATGATTCTCCATTAGTTTCCTGTAGCACTTGGAATAAGCTCCTGATTCTCGTTTATGAAGCTTTTGCCTAACTTTATAATGCTCTTGGACCACTCTCCCTTTCTCCCTTTCCTTTCTAGTCAAATGGCCTTCTCTTCCCTTCCTTCCTTAAGCCTTTGGATAAGTTCCTTCTTTTGCTATAAGACCTTTCCCTCCAGTATTTAAATTGTTGGCTTCTTACCAATCAGAACATTGCTCAAGTATTATGTCCTCAGAGAAGCTTCCTTTGACTGGTGAATTTTATGTATCTCTGAAACAGAATTTTATTTGCCAAAACAGCATGTTTTACCATTTAATCGTTTCTTATTTATATGTTTATTTAGCTGTTTATTGTATTATGTCTCAGACTATTATGTAAGTTCCATTATATCTGCCATGGTCTTCAGTATATCCACAATATCTAGAACAAAACCTAGCTTACACTTTGTTGCATAAATGATTATAGGGATGAATGAATGAATGAACAGGTAAATATTCCATAAGAAAACTTTCATAGTCTGCATGTTAGAATGAATCTCCCTTCTTTATTCTTACATGGCCTCTAAATATTAATGTTTTATAATAGGATTCATATTTATCTTTTTCCTCCAATATACCCTAAGCAATTTCATGGCAAGGATTGTTTCTTTTTCTCTCATTTGTACTTCACAAGTGCTTTGTACAGTACCTTAGATCTTAGATATAATGGCCATTCATAAATGTTATTCTCATTTAATTATGTTGCCTTTACAATATTTTAAGAGTCTTTCATGAGCGTTCCTCAGGGAAAGATTTTTCTCTTGAAACCTCTCATGTGTTCTTAGTAAAAATCAATTGATACTACCTCTCTGTTCCCATTATGATCAACATGTGCCAAGTATTTTAAAGATACGATTTATACTATATACATTTATCTGCATGTCAGTTTACACAACTTAGAGAATTTTAGCATTGTTTCTTAAATATAACAGGGCTAAAATATATTACTGGTGATAAACTGAAGTAATATTTCCTTATTTACCACTTCCCATCAGAACGTGGGGAGTCAAGAGAGATCATTAGACATGTGAAGATTTAGCAATCTTCCAGGTAACTGTTAACAAAGAGCAATCTGCATCACTCAGAGGCTTTGGCTGACTATCATAGATACATCACTCAGTCAACCTTAAGCAACTGACTTTGAGGAAACAAAGACAAAGTTCTTTAGATATATTTTGTCTAGCCAAGCCACAAAGCAATATGAAAATCAAGGACAGCCCATAGTTCTTTTTTTTTTTTAAATCAAGAGCAGTGGTAAAACTCTTATGTACCCTTTAGTTTTCCATTCTGACTATACTAACAATCTTTCCAAGAAAGAGAAGTTGTTAAGGCATATAGGAATTATAATCTCAATAATTTCGCATGCAATTTTGGCTTCCTTTTAAAGATTGAGTTAAGCATTAATTGGTTATAATTACTGGTCATCATATTCATCCATGAAATACTTTCCTTTTCAGTGAAACTTTTTATAAATAATCTGATAAAACAACTCTATTCGTTTCATGTTTGCTATGATTTTTTCCATCTGCTATAAATGTATTCTAAAGAATGCAGGGTTAGAGTTCATGGATATTATGTAAAATTGATTTCCAAGAAATGAGAGAACATAAGGATCAAAAATTATGATAACTAAAGGATAAACATAATGGTAAAGACCAATTAGTCCATGGTATCAGTATCCTGAAAATGTTAAATGAGGCACATGATTAAGAATCCTTAGAAAATACTTTTTATCTCACTGTGATTCTTTTCTACACTTTTATGGTTTCTGTTTAATATTTGTTGGTCTAGACTAAATAACATAAATTGACCAAACTGACAAGAAAGCCATTATTATAGATATGAGATTTATATATTTTCATTAGCTTCTTGCAAAAATTCTATTCAAAAGTCCAAAGATTAGCACTTAATGAGACCAGACATTTTGTAGATATATTCTTTGCTCAGGTATTTTTCAGGATGGAGTTCCATATAAAGGCAGTAAATTACTACTGGCTGTAAATGTTGCTATTTACAAATTTTGGCTTAGTTTGACAACATCTGAACACATCATCAAAACAAACACATGCAAAACAAAAAGATGTTCAACACTAAATATGTTTTCCCAGCTAATAGCCACATCTTGGCTGATTTCCAAGGAAACAATCTGGCCCAAAACACACATCAAATACTTTGGAGCAAAAATTTGTGCCTTCAATGCTTGGCATTTCACTTTATGGAAACCCAACACTCTTTGATGCCTCCATCTGAACACAGCTGCATGATTCATTCATTGATTCTTCTTTTTTTTTTTATTAATCCATGTTTTGCCAAGACAATGTTGTAGTCTCTAGGGTACAGCAGTGAGCCAGATAAGACAAGTTCTAGTTTTTTAAGTTTTCATTCAAGTAGAAAATGTGGAAGTCCAGCATGTACCAGATAAGATAGGCATTTTACACCAAAGGCTTTGTCTTTTATATCGCTTACAACTGGAGCCGCCAAAACTACCGAATAGGAAACTTGTCAGTGAAACTAGAATAGCAGGCAGCAGCAAAGGCCATTCATTCCCAATAGATCCTCTATCTGAGAATTGTGTAGCCATCCAGCCTTCATTTCACTTACTAAAGCAATCCCACAGGGGCAAAGCAATGTCATAGGCCTGGCCAAGATATAGATCCACCAAGAGATAGATGCACAAACTGTAAAATCTAGAAGATAGGTAGGCCTCCAAAATCCCAACAATATGCCCTGGTAGGGAGGGAAAATACAGATTCAAATTGTTTTTCTACCCTTAGGCCATCCTGCAGAGAAGCTCACTTAAAATCCTGACCATGGACTGCAGTGAGAGCATCTGGCAAATATTTGAACATAAATGATACACATTGAGACCAAATAAATCCCAAGGGTTTTAAAATGTTATTCTATCCACATTAGACTCTGAAGCTTCCCTGGGCTATAATCATGATCTTTACCTTAGTCTTTCTTCTCCTGTGGTCATGAAACTACTTTAATGGTAATAAAGTCGTTCACCATGAAGGCACACTTAACCTTTTATGTAATCCACACCAGCCACCATTACATATTTCATATGAATGTTCCAAAAGATATCCAGGAACCTAATGACCTTTATTCTTCCCTAGGTTATATTACAATTCTGAGCGAAGTATTCAAACAACTCCATGTAAATCCAACAATTATTTATCATAAGAAGAATAAAAGCCAAGGATCTAGCAAGTGGGTCCTAGAAGAGTGCTTCAGTCAGGGAACTGAAACTGTTGTCCAGCATCAATATTGCAAAATTTTCCTACACCAATCTACTACACTCTAATTTACTCTAATTTACTCCCCTTAGATCCGTAGCCTGTCATAACCACTACTTTCCCAGAAGAATTGAGCATGGAAAGACTGATTCTAGAAAATGCAGGTGGTGGATTTGGCAGGGCATCAGGGTTAGGAGTAGGCATCTGAATAAGCAATACCGCTTAGCTCTCTTCCCAGTATATATAAATCATCTGCTTTTGCCAAAATCTGGGAAATGTTACTTGGAGGCTTTGAATAGAAAGGTAATAATCTTTTGGCTTCACAACTTCCCTTCCATTTATGAGAATCTGCTTTATCTTCTATGTCCTCCTGGTATACTTTGCCGAAAAACACTCCATCTGAGTCCTAGAAATGATAGCTTTTTGATTAAATTATGATTAGGACTTTGATTGGGCCACATCAGTAGGGCCCCAAGGGGTGGGGACTCACAGAGAAAAGACATGGCGGAGGACAGGGTTGGAAGTTTTTGAGCTGGAGGCCAGGAAGTGAAACAGGAGAACAACAAAGAGGAATAGAGACTGCTCCTTAGACAAGGCAGAAGCCCCATGGAGAGACACAGAGCCATTTACCTAATAGTCTACAGCTGGCCTTGTGGAGCGAGCACAGCAGCTGAGCCAGAGAGAAATGCAGCCACGGGAAGAGAGAAACCCAAGAAGCCCAAACTCTTGGCAGACATTGGCAGCCATCTTGCCCCCAACATGTGGCAATAGACTTTGGTGAGGGAAGTAACTTATGCTTTATGGCCTGGTAACTGTAAGCTTCTACCCCAAATAAATACCCTTTATAAAAGCCAACAGATTTCTGGTATTTTGCATAGTACCCCTTTGGCTGACTAATACGGTGGTTAATGTCAATATAAACCTCTGGCCTTATTTATGTGTTTACTATTTATTCATTTGTTTATGACACTGATTCTTCTGTGGGGTTTGCAGCTCTGTTTACTTTTTTTGTCATTCCTGTATTACACCTTAGGTAAAAAATTACTCATTTTAATCTATATTTCTATATTCTCAGTCAGATCATCCTATCTATCCCAGGTGAGAAGAAATTCAGACAGGAGCAGGCAAATTATTAATGACTAGATGTTTTCTTACAATAATAATTATTAAAAAGAATAGCAATAATAGTGGCCATCAAAATTATTCCAAATGAGGCAACAGCTTGAATTTAATCATTAAGTTGTCAGTGCTTCTCTGCCAGGAAGGTGGCCTATGTACTAAGAATTATTTAAAAGAGAGGTCCTTAAACTTTACAATAAATTCAGAATTCAGGCTATCTATAAAGAGTGGATCAATTTTTGTCCCTGTGGCAAGAATACAATAATGATTATTTTAGTATTATTCTAGATATGGATGATAGATTGTCAAGGTAATAACTTTGGAACTTTATATTCTTAGACATGAAACACAGGTACTTGTCAGATGTCATCAACATGGTGAAGTAAGACATCACCTGAAAAACCTCCCCAGAGATTCGGCAAGTAAAAGGACAAATTTCACTTACTTAGGATGGAGAGTACTAAAGAAGAAATTCACAAATGCTGAATCAAAGAGAAAGAAAAATGTCAGAGAACTTCTGTCCTAGACTGCCAGTCCACTTACCCTCACCCTCAATCAGTCCTATGCAGTGTAGGAGTTGCTCAGAGGGACCTGTACCCCTCCCACCTCCCACTGGGGACCGATTATAGAGTTACCCACAGCAGTGAGTTGGAGCCCCATGCATATCCAGGCAAGGGGATCCAAGTATGCAGAGACCCAGGGTTGAACACAAGCCTCCCAAGGGGGAAGGGGGGAGGGGGAGAGATCAGACAGACTGTGGCTGAACTGTGGCTGGAAGGTATTACTCTCACTCAATCCAGTTTCTGTTGGCTAGACCATCTAACTCCACACTGGACTTTTCTGGAGTGACCCACCTTTCTGGATTGACACATTCTGGCTCCCCAGGGTGGTATGCCCTAGGAAAGAAGAAACCAGAGCAGAAAAACCTCACAGAGATAAAAAGGGGGTGGAGGGCATAAACTGAACTGCTGTGTAACACAAGGGTTACAGAACTGAAGAGAGTGAGGAAAATGGGGCAATGAGTGAAGGAGAGAATTTACAAAAATCTTAGGAGCTAGGGAGAAAATTCTGCACAAAAACAAACTTATCAAGATTACCAGAGAAGGAACAGAAGAAGGGAAGTTTTCTCCTGGAGGTAAAACAATTACACTAAAAAGTTCCATCTTAAAAATTGTATCATATATCCAGGGCAAGAAGCAGATTAAGAAGAGCTAAGAAAATGTGATCAGTGAAACATGAGCTACTCTAAAGGTCTAGAATAATTTGTACCAAGCATCTAAGAAGAGCCTTAACACAAAGCCAATCAACAAAATCCTAGACCAGAGGGTTAAACTGATCTTCAGAGTTAACCCATCAAGAAAATCAGATGCCTATACATCTGCAAAAAAATTACAAGCCATACTAAGAAACAGAATTATATGGGTCAGTCAAGGGAGCAAATTAAAACTTCAGAGGAGATACAGAATTGGGAACTAACCAAAGAATTTGAAACAAATCTAAATCAATTCAAGGAGATGAATGAAAATACACATAAAGAGATAAAGGATATTAAGATGACAATGTGTGAGAATAGAGAATAATTTGATAGTATTAAAAAACAACAGAAATTATGGGGATGAAAGGCACAATAGTAGAGATTAAAAATATATTAGAACATAAAACAGTGGATTTGCACAGGGGTAAACAGAATCAGTGAACTAGAAAACAGGACAATCAAAATATACAATCAGAAGAACAGAGTAATGAATAGAAAAAAAATGAGCAGTGTTTCAGGGATCTGAGTGACAGCATGAAACACACAAACATACAAGTCATGGATGTCTGACAAGAAAAAGAAAAATGAAAATGAGCACAAAGAATATTAGAGTAAATAAGGGTTGAAATTTTCCCAACTTTTATGATAGACATAAATATACATGTCCAAGAAGTACAATACACTAAAAACAAAATAAATCCTAAAGACCCACTCCAAGACACATACTAATCAGAATGTCAAATGCCAAAGATAAAGACAAAATTCTAAAAGCAGCAAGAGAAATGTGATTCATCCCAACCAAGGATCCTCAATAAGAATAAATGCCAATTTTTCCATCAGATACCATGGAGGCCTTCTGCCATATAGTTGTTACAAAAAACTCACCTTACACAAAAGACACAAAAAGATTCAAAGTGAAAGTTTAGAAAAAATATTCCATGAAAATAGTAACCAAAAAAGAACTGGGGTAATTATACTAATATAAAAACATAGGCTTTAAGTCTAAAGTGCTTTAAGAGTAAAAGAAGGACAATATATATTAATAAAAGGGGTTATCCTCCAAGAAACAATAACAACCATAGACATTTATGCATCTAACCATAGTGCCTGAAAATACACAAGACAAACACTGGCAAAACTGAAGGGAGAAATAGACACCTCTACAATAATAGTTGGAGATTTCACTATACTACTGTCATCAATAGACAGAACATCTAGACAGAAGATCAGTAAGGAAACATATAACTTGAATAATATGATAAATGAACTAGACCTAACTGGCGTATACAGGACATTGAACCCCCAAACAGCAGGATATACAGTCTTTTCAAGTGCACATGGAACATTCTCTGGAATAGACCACGTGTTGGGTCACAAAACAATTCTCAATAAATTTTAAAAGACTAAAATTCTACAAAGCATTTTCTCTGAATATAATGGAATGAAGCTGGAAATTCATAACTGTCAGAGAACTGGAAAATACACAAATATAAGGATGTTAAATAACACAGAATTAGTAGGTCAAAGAAGAAATTTCAAGGGAAATCTGTAAATATCTTGAGACAAAAGAAAACAACAACATAGCATATCATACTTACGGGACATAGCAAAGGCAGTGCTGAGAAGGAACTTTATAGTTCTAAGCACTTACCTTAAAAAAGAAGAAAGCTCAACTCAAAGACCTACTTACACACCTGAAGGAACTAGAAAAAGAAACTAACTTCAAAGCAAGCAGAAAGAATGAAATAACAAAGAGTAGAGCAAAAATAAACCCATTAAGAAAAAACAATAAAGACAATTTTAAAAGCCAAAAGTTGGTTCTTTGAAAAGATCTGTAAAATTAACAAATACCTAGAATGACAAAGTAAAAAAGAGAAGACACATATAAATAGGATTAGAAATGAGAAGGGGTACATTACTACTGACCCAACAGCTATAAAAAGACCATAAGAGGATAATATGAATAACTGTATGCCAACAAATTAGACACCATAAACAAAATGGACAAATTCCTAGAAACACATGAAAAACCTAAACTGACTCTAGAAGAAATAGAAGATCTCAACAGATGAATTACAAGATATTGAATCCATCATCAAAAACCTCCCAACAAAGAAAAGCCCAGGACTATTTAACTTTACAAGTGAATTCTATCAATCATTCCAAGAAGAATTAATACCAATCCTGCTCAAACTCTTCCAAAGAATTGAATAGGAGGGAACACTACCTAACTTATTCTATGAGGCCAACATCACCCTAATATCAAAGCCAGACAAAGATACTACAGAAAAGAAAATTACAGACCAATTTTTCTAATGAATGTAGATGCAAAAATCTTGAACAAATACTTGCAAATTGAATGCAACAGAACATTAAAAGAATTAAACACCATGATCAGGTGGGTTTTATCTCAGGTATGCAAGGATGGTTCAATATAATAAAATCTATTAATGTCATATATCACATTAATAAAATGAAGGGAAGTCACATGATTATCTCCGATGATGCAGAAAAGGCATTTGGCAAAATCCAGCATCTTTTTTGTTAAAAACATGTAGAAAAATAGAAATATAAGGAAAATTCCTGTACATGATAAAGGGCATAATTGAAAAATCCACAGCTAACATCATACTCAATGGTAAAAGACTGAAAACTTTCCCTCTAAGATCTGAAATGAGACAAGGATGCCCACTATCACCACTGTTATTCAACATCATACTGGAAGTTCTAGCCAGAGCAGCAAGGCAAGAAAAAGAAATCCAAATTTGGCAGGAGGAAGTAAAATATACACTATTTGCAGATGGTATGATCTTATATATAAAAAGCCCTGAAAAATCTACAATAAAATTAGTATAACTAACAAACGAATTCAGCAGTGGCTGGGGTCAAAATCAACACACAAAAGTCAGTATTGTTTCTATACACTAGTAAAGAGCAATTGAAGGAGGAAATTAAAAAAATTTCATTTACAATACCACTAAAAGAATCACATATTGAGGAATAAATGTGATTTATTCCTCAATCACATATTGAGGAATAAATCCTTACAAAAGATGTAAAGGTCTTGCACAAAGAAAACAACAAAACATTGCTAAAGAAATTAAAGATCTAAATAAATGGAAGGACATTCTGTGTTCATGGATTGGAAGGCAAAATATTAAGGTATCTACTCAAAATGATTTACAGATTCAACACAATCCCAATAAAAATGCCAACAACTTTCTTTGCAGAAATGAAAAGGCTAATTATCACATTTATTTGGAAAGGTAATAAATAGCCAAAAACATCTTGTAAAGAAGAATAAAGTTGGAGGACTTATACTTACTGACTTCAAAGCATGTTACAAAGCTACAGTGTTCAAAACAGAAAGGTACTTGCACAAGGGTGTGTGTGTGTGTATGTGTGTGTGTATAAAACCAACGGAATCAAAATTAGAGTTCAGAAATAGATCCTCACATCAATGGTCAATTGATTTTTAACAAGGCTTTCAAGTCCACTCAATTGGGAAAGAATAGTCTCTTCAACAAATGTGCTGGGTGAATTGGATATCTATATGTAAAAGAATAAAACAGGACCCCTACCTCACAACCATATACAAACATTAACTCAAAATGACCAAAGACCTAAATATCAGAATCAGGCAGATGAAACTTCTAGAATAAAATGTAGGGAAGCATCTTCAGAATCCCATGTTGGGCGATGGTTTCTTGGACTTTACACCCAGAGCACAAGCAACAAAAGAAAAAATAGATGAAAGACTTCCTAAAATTAAAAACTTTTGTGCATCAAAAGACTACATCACAAAAGTGAAAAGACAACCTACTGAATGGGAGAAAATATTTGGAAACTACATATCTGATAATGGTTTAATATCCAGAATACGTAAAAAATCCTATAACAATAAAAAGACCAACAACCCAATTTAAAAATGGGCAAAAGACTTGAATAGACATTTCTCCAAAGAAGTTTACAAATGGTTAGAAAGCACATGAAAAGATGCTCAACTTCACTAGCTATTAGTGAAATGAAAATCAAAACCACAATGAGATATCATTTCACATTTAGTAGAATGGCTACTATGAAAAAAAAAAAAAA